>VXBL01006287.1:2886129-2929144 GCA_013400195.1 Aramus guarauna | reverse complement strand
TTTTTTTTTTTTTTTTTTTTGTGAAAGGGGATTATAAACTGCGCTCAGCTGAACAGCTTTGGTAGCCTGAGCTCAGAGAGACATCTTAACGCAACAGAGCTAAAGGTTGAGCATCGTGGAGTGCTTTACATGAATGTAGTCAGAGCCACTGGCCAACACCTGGTCTCACACACTATCTGGTGATTCAGGCAAGTGCTTGAGAGACGGGGAGTGACCCTGGCAAGGAAATGCTCCTGGGAGAAATGTGGGATACTTGCTATAGGGGATTTTCAGGGCTTTTAGCCCAAAAAGAGAAAAAAAGGGGGGGAAAAAAGAAAAGGAAACTAAAATGCAGAAACTAACTGAAGGAGATGTCAATCCTTCCTAGAACTGAGCTCAACATCTTTTGGGAACTTGACTTAAATGTGAAGAGATGAATCAGACAGTCAGAGATGGTGACTGATGTGGTTAGCCTGTAAAATGGACAGCACTGTTCAAAGGGGCAGCAAAAAATCATGCCTGAGTCATTGCAAAAGCAAACTACTTTATGTGGCTGAATGGTGGCTAATTTAGTAGAAGACAAGCTGACTGTATATAGAGATGTTTCTGAAAAGTGACTTTACCTCCTTTTGTGTAATGTCGTCCGTAGTTCTTCAAGAGCAGATGTGCAGATGGAAAGCCACATAACCAGTAACGATCCTAGCAACAGCACAAACCTCTGCTGTAGCTTCATCTCCCCGAAGAAAGGAGATGGTGTACAAAGAAAGGGAAACCGATAATGAATGTGTAACTTCTTAAGGATCTTTGCAAATCGAGGGAACAATAAGGCCCTGAGGACAGCACAAAATGGCTGGTTTTCTATGCTGATTTCTCAGGTTTCTTTTGTAAATCTTAAAGGTCTGCTTTGCAACCCAGTAAAAGCCAGAACGAGTTGAAAATTCTACTTGGGAAATATGCACATTACTTATGAGCTGCCCTGTAGGGTTTTTTAAATGGTCTGGAGCTTTGCTGGCCAGGTTGTTCCTGTTGAGCATCTTTGAGGCATGATTTATGGGCCTCTGTTAACAATTAAAACCCTAATTGGGTTTGTGTTTTGCTTCATTTTGGGATTTAAACAGCTACCAACTACAGCAAGGTATGTGTTGCCTGTTACATTCAGCTAATATTAAATAAATCCATCTTTACAGAAATTAGAGACAATTAATCCATCTGTTTTAATAATTGTGACATTTAAACTAATAACTTCTCTTAGCATGATTCAAGCAACAGTTATTCTACCATGAAAGATCTGGTACTAGAAAAATAGAAGTAGGTAGAAAATATGTGGAGGTAGATATCATTATAGAAGAAAGAATACAAGAAAAATGTTAAATTCCTTGGTTTTGTACATGCAGAATTGTTTCTGGAATGGAAATATCAGCAATAACAACAGCAATAAAAAGCTCCCAAATCAGTATCAACATGATAGAAACTCTCTGTTATGTTATTTTCCTTCTCAATCCAGTTTTCAATTCCTCCATATTTTTATTAGTGTACCTGAGAGCGGAACGAAGCTGATTTTTGCAGCTGAGAGTTGTGTCTTACAAATAGTGTATTCCAAAGCCAGACTGGTCTGAATCCCTGTAATGGCATACACAGGAAGAGGCCCATTCTGCTCTGAAAAAATGTGAATAATTTTAATTCTAACAAGTTGCTTCAGCTGTGATGCAATGAGAACGTAGGAAACCCACAAACTTGTCAGAAACTACGCTGAGATCATCTGGATACCAGTGCAGTGTCTTAAGAATGAACTGGTCTTCCTGTTTATGGGCCAAATTCTTTTTGTTCTTCTAATGTGCACAATGAGGAAAATAATTACATCCCAATTTTCCACCAGAAAATGAAAAGCTCGGTGCTTCAAGGCAAGAGTTGTCCTTCAAAATGGCCATAGATACAGAAAATGGAGTATTACCTATTGGTTTTTACGAAGAGGGATAAGAGAAATGTTCTCTCTTTTCTGACACGAGAAAATTCAAAAATTAATACTTAAAGTAGCGACAAGCTCCACAGACCTCTGAGACAATATAGACTTACACACATTAGGCACTTAGGTCTGGCTGTACACACACACAGTCAATGACCTCAATGGGATTTTCCTCAGATTTGATTAAAGAAAGGACTTCTCTGCAGTAAAGTGTGGCACAGCATGATCTGCTAAAATAGCCTCAAGAATTAATGAGAAATATATTTTCTCAGTGATATGATGTCCATTCTGCCCAGAGAGGCTTCCTGTCAGTTCCTATCAGTCATTCCATTAGGAGAATTGCAAAACATCCCTGCCGTTGCCAGCTTGGAAACCTCACGCTCCATAGCAGGACATGGGTCAAGCCTGAGCACGCAGGACCGCTGATGGGCATGGTCACCAGCTGAGACCGCAGAGGAGGTTTCGGCTACCAAGAGCTTTTTCCTTTTAACTTTCTTGCCTTGGATCATCACCCTGTAAGGTGTGAGATAAAGCTGAGCTCCAAAGGAGTTGACAGCATTCATCGCCGCACCGTAGGTGTTCAGCCACCTTGCAGGACTGGGCTATCATTTGCTTTATTGCGTGATGTGTGTATTTGAAATGGAAGCACCTGATGTTCATAACAGCAACAAGAGAGAAAAACAAATGACTGAATACTCAAACCTCCATGTCAGCTGACGCACGTGCTAGTGGAAGCTTTCTCTGTGACGCGGAGTTTAGTTGACAGAAGTGTTCTCAGAAACACAAGTTCGTGAGCTCTGTGTGCAGCAATCACGGAGCCAGTATTTTCAATGCGCTAAGAACATCTGTGGGATGGCTGCAATCTTGGCCAAAACATTGGGGTTGAACTGGAACTAAAAGTAAAAGCCCAGTTTACTCCAGCGCAAATGAAAGGTCTCCATTTGAGCTGTAGCAAATACACACTGGCTACGTTATGGAGTTAAGGCTTTTAGTACAGGTGGCTGTGGAAGCACACAGTTACGAACCTACAAGCTTTGAAATGCCGTCCTGGGGTTCCGTTGGTTTCTGCAACGTACGCGTTGCTGGTGCAACGGCACTTAGTGTGACACTGGCTAGATGGGATTGACTTTGGAGATTAGTGCTTAACGGATGCTAGAGCTGAACCTTCAGTATAAAATAGGCCACATGGTTTTCACAATGGAATAATAAAACCAATTAAATTTATAGCGTGCTACTGAGTTAAGCCTGAGATGTTTATAAATTAGGTAATAAAGGCACTTTATACTAAGATGTCTGTGCCAGATATTGGTGAAATCAGGCTGTGACTTTGAGATATTTGCAAAGTTCGTGTTCGAAAATGTTGGTCATTTTTGACATTGTAGTATGGGTATGATATATTTTTACTCATGGAATGAAACATCCAGTTTATATAGCACAGTGGAAACAGTTGACAAAGGTGTGAGTAAAACTGGACAGTCTGGAGAGGGACTCTTTCTATGGGATGAAATATCTCAAGTCTACTGTTTGTTTTGCTATTACCAGCTGAGAAATTGCATTGCTGACAAGAAATGCTAGGGAGCTTACCTGACTGTAGTAATAAGTAAGTTTAAACTTTTGTCTTGCTGCTACCACTCTAAAGATATCTACCATAATATATTTAATAACTTTCACATTATTATTTATTGTGATGAACTCTAATTAACTCGCTTATTTTTAATCTAAAAGCCAATACACAAATCATCCAGTGCATATTCTGCAATGAGTTATGAAAAAAAGCCCATCCATTTGATTATATGTTAACTTAGAATGTATATTTTCAATCCACGGAGTAAAATATTTGAACAGAGAAAAAGGCCCAACTTACTGAATAAAATTATCTATTGCAAATTACTTTTTCTCCTCTCATCAGCATTATACCTTTATCTCACAGTGGAATGGAAGGTGGGTATTAATATTCAAAACCAACACAGGGCATTAGACATTACATATCACTGTACAGAAGATCCAGAAATAGATCATTTACTTTAAAGGGGATAATCAAAGAAAGCTAATCAAAAAGCTAATCAAAAAGAATATTTAAAGTTGCCTTGATCATAATCCACAGGTATGTATACAGAGAGAAGACAACAAGTTCTAAAGCATCTTCAAGCTCTCAGAGACGGATGCATCATACAAAGTGCTGGGAGTTTGGACTGGACAAGTAAGATCCCAGTTTGTAAACTGGGGGAGAAACAGGGTACAACCATGCAACAACTCATCTTTTAGATGGGCTACGGTAAATATTCTATTATTAAGCTATTTAAATGGGAACTGGATAACTTTCTCAAAACCAGTCTCTGCTTCACCTCTTTTGGCACCAATGCAGGAAGGTAAAGGTGAAATTCTGCAGTGTTTTTCTGCAGGAAATCAGAGAATTCATCACTATGAGCCCACCTGTCCTTAAATATCTGACAGGGCAAACCTTGCAGTGTGCCTAAGCAGAGGTACAGAGTCACATGGAGCAGATGACTGCTGATGAAAACGTATGTAGAAGGTAATAATGAGGAGGTGAGTGATTTGAGGATGTTTTAAGAAGAGGTTTGAAGAAAGAGGACTCCTGGCAGTTGATGTCACAGATAGAAGAAGTTCAAAGGAAAGTATAAAACCAAAACCAGGAGAAGAAAACCAAAGGAGATACAAGATAAAGACTGCTCTGAGCATGAGGAATACATCAGGAGAGAAAAAACAGTGATTTAGAAGTAGGATAAATAATAAAGAGCTTTGCAGATGTGAATTAAGGGCCTGAATTTTTTGCAGTAAAGACGTGAGCTGAAGGATTCGAGTGGTCTGTACAACGTTTTGAAGCTATGAAAGAAGTAGAAGGCAGGCTGTGAGGAGGAAAAGCCTTTTCCAGCAGTTAAAAGAATCATGAAAAGAAGAAACAAAAGTAGTCAATGACACACCAAAAGATTATATACCTGACCTACTGATCAAAGCAGAGACTGACATCTCTAATCTGAAAATCTTCACTAAAGTAAAAAACAAACCGTCCTGTTCACTATCTATTCCCTTCCTCCTCAAAAAATTTTGCTCACGGTTGTGAGCCAACACTAGCGAGTTCTGGGGCAGAGGAGTAGTTAGCGAGAAGCGCGTGCATCAATAGCTGTTGCTTTGGTTACAAAGGCACATGAGCATGTATAGTCGTGACAAGTTATTTTCAGCTTTACACCGTGAAATAGAGAGAATATTAATAAAAAAGATTATGTTACCTCTGCTTGGTCTCTCTGTGGTGGAAAGTCCCAGTGCAGTGTCACATGCTACATCATAGTGCATAATTGTTGCTGCGTGCACTGATGACATTGAAGTCACCCCTGATGCTGAGTGCACAGAACTCATCAGCTCGGAAAGAAAAGGTTGTTGCTGGTGCTGGGATATATCTTCATGAACAGCGTTTCTTAAGTGCCAGCTATTAACTTGAGTGGGAGCGGTACTGGGCACCCAGCTGCCTCTGCTGCGTGTGTGTCAGCATATAGATACCGCTGAATCCTTAGCCTAGCCCACGCTAAGGCATACGTACAAAAGGCACAAAATTGCAGAGCAATCTATGTCTCCCAGTGAAAATCAAGCACAGTGGGGGATCAAACAAATGGTTAGGTCTCTACTGACATTTCAAAGCTTGTGCAGGCAAAGATGACAGCAGCTCAGGTTCAGGGGAAAGGCGGAGTGGGAATGGGGCACAAACAGCATGGTGGTGCCTCGTGGTACCACGGGAGGTCAGGGAGGACCACGTTATGAACTCTCCGTTGGGAAGAGAAATGAACTGTGAGCTCTGGACAGTAGCAGAGATGAACCAGAGTCCTACCATGGTCAAAATACTTTTGTATGATGATGCTAATACTGTATGATGGCACTAATGGCTGGAAGCGATTTAGTAGCCCCACTTCTGGTCTAGTTCATTCCCACCTTAGCCCAACCACAGCTTCTGATTTAGACTCTCTGAGAAGGCGTCATGATGAATCTTGTCCTTCACGGCACTTTTTTGGCCCTGTTACATAGCAGGACAGTCTGAACCCCTGGGGAAAGGACAGCTATGACAGCTCCTCCTTTAAAGGTTTATTCTTTGAAGCTTCATGTCCATGACATCAAGAAGGGAAGTCAATGGATACCAGTGTTAAGAGACAAAAAAAGACATTCCATTCGAAGCAATGACCCCTTCATAAAACCAGTTTGTGAACTCAAGATTTTAAACGAGTCTGACCCAGTGGGGAAAAAAATCAAACTGTTCTGTACAGAAGAAATTCTCTGCTGGAAAGCGTATAAGAAAGTTCACAGGCACTGCAAACACTAGCCCAGTGGGTAATTCTCTGAATGAGATGCACTTTGCACTCACAGCAGTACTGAAATTCAGCAGCTCCCAGGACTGAGATTTCTTCCATTTTGCCAATAAGAATGCAACTAATAATAGTTTTTAAAAGGCAAAATTTACCGTGTGAGTGAAGGTAAAAGACCAGATTCTGATCTTTATTACTCTGGCTTATGTCAGATATATTTTGTACCACATCACATAAAGTACAGATGTCACAGATGTTCTCACAGAATAAACCCCAAATAAATGAGATCAGAATCAGACCTTGAAATTTTATCGCAAGGGACATATATCGTTTGTACTATCATTACATTCCTTGTACAGACAAGGAGGACCTGAGGGCCAGGTCCCCTCTGGGAGGCAGAAGGGTCTTCCACTGCTTGAGGCCCAAACGCTGCAGTCCCTCCGAAATGCACTTTGGTTGCACTCAGACTGGGGCTGCGAAGGCTGGGACACCACAGGCAGTGATAAGATCCTGTGGCAATAAGCCTTTCCCCGCAAAGGATCTAGCATCCATTCACCTCCAAGTGTGTGAGAGCTCTCCTCGGAGCAGAAGGGGGTACCCTTAAACTTAAATTTGTGCTGATGCGGATGAACAGCCGTCTCAGATAAGTATCACTCAAGAGATGAGTCTCATTGAAGTCAATGGTCTACTCCCCACATAAGTAATCTTTGTAGACCAGGGTCTTACCTAGCCATCTTTCACAGAGCACTTTAGGTTCCTCTGAGACCATTCGTTACAGTCATTTTTTTCTCCCCTTCCAGTTGAAGAGTTTGGAAAGGTGTCAGAGGATTAGTATCATGCAAATTGCGAAAGGAAAGTGTCACTAAGGTAGGAAGACTTCACAAAAAAATAGCTTAGGGGACTATGCAGTATCCAGAATTAAATTTTATAGCAGTCCATAAAATTGAAGTATGAGCCAAGGGTTAACAACCTTGAATTTTGCCCTTAAAATTAGTCCAAGAAAATCTACTTCATTATAAATATGGTAGTACTATATAGTGTCCTGTTGATTGATATGCCCAAGAGCTACCTTTGTCGGCAGTCTTTTAAGCAGTAATCCTTCATTTTGGTCTTAATAGTGAGATGGGCACCTCCTTCCTCATTGGGCTATCAATTTTTACCTGCCAATACAGTTTGATGAGCTTGCTTATATGCTGCTCAGTGCCTCCTGTCAGCCAGTACATATAGTCAGCAATCATGGCGCTCCTGATGACAAAAGCAGAATAAATGAGTGTACAGGGAGAGAAGAACGTATATAGCAGTATGTAAAGAAGGTGATATTAAAAGAGTGTAACATGAGGTTTGTATCAAAAGATTACACATAACTCTCAGTCTTTGTCCAACTTTAATACAAGCATTAGTAAACATTTTTTAGCTAGTTAAACTATCCGCTAGCAAACAACTCTACATTTTCTTTTAATAACTTTTCCATATTTTAATCTGAACAAATATTTAATGACTGCTATACAATATTTTAGTCTGCCTTTTTTTTTTTTTTTAAAGTATTTGTAGGTAATATATCAAGTATGTAAGTACATTTCTTCTAGGATAGCATCAACACGTATAACACCCTGTAGCTTGGCAGTCTGAGAATATCACTTGTCTATGGCAAACTCAGATCTAGTTCACCTTTGATTAAACTATATCTTAAAAAAAACCCTAAACCAAAAGTAATCAGCTATCTTGCTACCTAATTGAGTATGCTTTAGTACTCCCACTGTCTGTGACAATCATTGCATTACTCTTTCTAGACTGAGGGATATTAAAAAACTATTGTGCAATGGATATTAATGCAGAGTCTTAACAGACTTGAGAAAATCAGTTTGCTTTTATGGCTGCCTCTCCACACTGCTCTCCATTTCCTTTCCTCTAGAGATTCCAAATCCAATTAAATGTGACTAGATGTAATTCCAAATTGTCACTTTAGTCAATTAAACATATAATAATCTTGTGTACCTAATTACTAGCACCAAAAGTTTATTTGTTGATGTAGTGCTATCAATGTGTACTTCTGCATGTTCCCCTTATCATTGCCTATATATTAATTGTGCTTTGACATTACTGTAAATTGAATTTGAAATTTCCCCCTAGTTAAAAGTGTCTCACAAACAGTAATCCCAATCCTGTTGTAATACCCTTTCAGAATGTACTTTCCAAGGCCGTATTATGTTCTTAATGAGATATAACCAAAAAAACACCGATTCAACAATAAACATTTCAAAGCAGGCCCGGTATCAGGGGGTAACATATTGTTACAAACAGGAACTAAATCTTCCCTTAGATGTTCTCATACAGCTCCCATTAATCTCACTGGGAGAAAAGCAATTCAGTAGGATCCATGGATTTCTGCATAAGGACTGGATTTAGCCATAAGCTTTATCCAATGCTCATTCAAATCATTGGCAAAAATCCTCTTGACTGCACTAGAACAAAGAGCAGTTTCTAACCGAACATCGTTAGCCCAGCTGGCACAGGATGAACAAAGGATTAAATCCTCATTGCCATGAAAATCATTGGCAAAACTCTCATTGACTCCAAACGGTGCCAGGGTTTAATCCCAGGAATGACATATGGATCCTATGGATGAAACAGAGAAGGTGAGCAAAGCATCTGACACTGCCTGCTTGACCCAATGCTGGCGATGGTTTTGGGGAAAGACATTCACAGTGTCCCGAGGCGTAAAAGGGAAATAAGCACGTGACACAAAAATGGCCGAAGACAAATCTGTCATGTTATTCTATACCTTTGGTCTACTAGACATGGTCTACTAGACATGGTCTACAAAGCTTCCAGCTCTGGTGACAATTTTAGTCTGCCTTTTTGCAGTCCCTAGCAGTGTATGCAAGTGGTGGTGGCCTCCTGCAGCCACCTCGTCACAAAGTAGGGACTTTCAATCTAGATTTAGAGCAATTCTCAAGCACAAAAGCCTTGTCTGTTTTGAAATCAAAGGACATTTGCAAATGGCCATTTACAATTTGGGTTCCTATAGATATAGTGCCTGCCAAGTGCTGTCATTTCAAAGGTGAAAACTGGCAAACCCTTAACCCCGAGCATCACCCTGTTGCTGCTGCCGCTGCGGGAGTGCTGCCGCGGGTCGAACGCAATCGGTCGGGTACATGGACACTTGCAGCCTGCTTTGCCATCCCTACTGCAGGCCATGGATGGATCCATCCAAGCAAGGATCCATCCCGCTGAAACCACAACACAATGTCCAGTTTGTGACCTCCCGCTCCTTGGTGGCAGCTACCGCTTTCTTCTCCCAGCGTAGCACTGCTATCAAAGGTGGAGATGTGCACAGAGCCCTGGACAAATCTGGAATCAATTCCCTGACAAGTCGCTTCATCTTTCTCTGTTTCTCAGCATCAGCTGTAAAATGGGGCTGATCACATTTGACTGATTTACCTATTTGGTGTGCGAGTCCTCCCGGCACAATCTTTCGCTAATTCTTCGCAGCACGCTCAGCACAATGTTGCTCTGATCATGGCAGAGGTCTCCAGGCATCTCTGCACTCCTGACAAACGCCTCTCCTCTTTATTCTTCCTTCTTAATTTGTTCTTATTTAAATAATCAGAAGCACACTTACATTTCAAGCATTCGTGTTTAGTTTTTCAACATCTGCTTCTATCCCAGCTAGATTTCTCCTGTACTGCTGTGCATTACATCAGGAATGGCAGGGCACATACATAAAACCCCTCCGAGCCTTTCAAGTGCCTCCATCCCAATTTTACTTCTCCATTCCTTGGCCATCAGGGAGCGCACACAGGTCAGGACCGATGCTTGCTACTGTGACCTCAGGGCTTACAAGGGACTTAAAAAATTCTGCTTTCAAAAGAAACACGAGCATTAAGGCTCTATGTGGATGGCCTATGTCCAACCCCAAATGTGCCCAAGTCAGAGAGTTTTCTTTGAAGGCCTCCGAGGCTCAACTCGCAGAACCAAAGTGACACATGCAAGAGGAAACTATGAATTTCTATACACAGGGACGCAGGTGAAATTATGCTGTCTGAATGTGGTTACAGGGCACTGAAAAATATTTAGAGACCTAAACATTCAGAAACCAAAAGACCAGTTGAGATATTTAGGCGGGTTAAAAGCCTGGCTCCCATTGAAATACATGAAGGCATAAAGCCCTGAGCTAGGTTCCTCACTCCCACTGGCCTATAAAAATCCAGATAACAAAGACTTTCAGTAAGAGACGTTTGAGCGGATGAGCCACTCCAAAATAAGACTTAAGTAAAATATTATTTAAAGAAATAATATTTATGAAATTATTATTTAAGATCCTCAGCCAGCAACCAAACTCATTAACATCTTCTTCTCTTATTATGTTATCAGCATGACTGACGTATGAAGTGTATCATATGAGTATATTATATATACTATATGTGACTTAGGATAGTGTATACACAACCATATTAGCATTTCAGCCGTATGTAAGGGCCAGAGTCGGTCCTTCTCCCCATCTCCTGCAATCACAGCTCCTAGGGAAATGGGAACTTGTGAAGAGCTGGATGGAAGAGGTTTCAGTACAGGTCAATTGGGATCAGCTGTTACATCTTGGGGAGATTTTGGACAAGTGATGTTGGTCAGCACCAGACCTTGCTCTGATTTGTACCTCTGGAGTGACTACTCAAGAGTTCGACTTTGAACCTTGCTGAGCACAAGGAACATAGGGTACAAAAGAGTGGGAAAACAGCTCCCATTTAGACCATGATGCATTCTTCTGGATGAACTGCCATGTTTCATTTTTAGTTTTTAAAGATATTTGGATTAAACTTTAATAGAAAAGAACAAAGATACGTGCATTCTCTTCCTACTTCTGACACAATCGTTTCATGTGATATACAGAAATATTGGCCTCATATTTACAGAACCATCTGCCAATTTTAAGTTTTTAATTTGACCTACTTAAAAAGCACGGCTGAATTTCAGGTGATAGCCCACCAAAGAGCTCCATTTGACAAGAGAACTGAAGTACCTCTGACAATACACTGTCAGGAACACCTATGGGGATGCCAGAGAAAATGTGACATTTCCTTCTTTAAATCTTGAGGCTTTATATTCCAATGTTTGGGGTTTCTTTCCTAGTTGCTAGTTCAGGCTAGTATGAACTTCCATAACATAACCAAACCCATCTGTGTTAATGTAGTAAGCCTGGATCCAGAGGTGTCTTGCAATATCTGCTCAATCTGGCCACTTGGTGGTGCAGAACAATAAGATATATTTCTATACGTACCAGCAAAGAGCACACCACGCATCCTAAACTGTCTCCCTCAGCCCGTCTCCAGACATGCATAGGATTTGTAATAAAAGAGTCAAAGGTAACTTTTGCTGCATGACAGCTGCTGACACTAACAGCCAGGGCACGGCCAAATCCTTCGCAGCAGCCACGCAAGTCTGGGACAAGAAAATGGATGGTACGGGTAGAAGAAATACGCGGAGTTTTCTGGAATGCAACAAAGTGTTACATTGCCAAAGATGACAAGAAATTAGCACTGTTGCTAAATGCTTGTGTGCCCATTTACCACTGTAAACACTGGGAAAAGTATGAGGGCGATGCTCAAGGTCAGCTCCTTCGGCCTTGACTGCTCCCCTTGAGCTGCACGGGAAGGAAAGAAGCCCGGGAGGGGAGAGGAGGATTCCTCTGCAGATGGCAGAGCCTTAGGAATAATCACAGCCTATGCACGTTAGAGTAACTTGCACTCTCCTATGCTGTTCAACCCCAATTGCTGCTAAGATCAGGAGGCTGATAAGTGGCAGAAAATTACCTTTGCTCCCTCCTTCAAGTGATCTCACCTGGATCTGCAGTAAGTGGTACTAATAGGAGGCCTCAGGGAATGCCACGTGATGTTAGCCCAGTACAGATCTGCTGTTTGGAAAGGGTAAGTGTATCTCTATTTTTTCAGTTTAACAGGAACTTTAATATTCTTGATGCAGATACCTGGGTATTTGGGATCTCTAACACAATAGAACTGAGAGACAGGATGCAAAATAAACCACTGCTCTCTTCTGGATGGCCTTTCTTATTTTCTGCTGAGATTAGAAATGGAAAATGATGTTTATAACTAGAGTAAGTAGGAGGTAGTCATTTTAATGCAATTATCCTATTTGAAAAGTGAACAAAACAACAACTGTTAATTTTTAAATATCTCTGTATACCCAAAATAAATGTAAACTCATTATTTTGAGGTTATGGAGATGCTTGGATGATGAGAGATAAACAGAACTCTAGAATATTGAGCAGGAATGAAATTACTAATGTCAGGACTTACCTATATGTAGACTAGCACCCAACTGGGGCAAACAGTTATGTTATTTATGCATAACACCTTGATGTTGCTAATTCCTGCAGGGGACAGGCTAAAACTTTGTTTTAAACACCTCACCAGTGAACCTTAACTGCACTAGGAATCTGCTATAGGACTCTTCTGTCCTGCCAAACCCTTCCAGGCTGGTGATGGGGTATGCTTGCTGTCTTTCCAGAAGTTTCTAGGTCATTAGCCCATTGCTAGAAAGCAGGAATAAGTTTCCTGCAAGGAAAATGGCACCTATATTTAGAATACATTATCTGTCCTATGGTTGCATGCAGGTAAAACTTTATGCAATATTGAGATTGCTATGCAGTGATAATGAATATTTCTTATTTAACGGTGACTGCTATGTGAGGACTTAAAGAATGCTTTACAAGTGTGAGCTGCGCAATGCACAGGGAAATGGAAAGCCTTTGAAAATGAGAGGGGATGCCCAAGAAAACAGGTCGCTAAGCCCAGCAAGATGTTGGTGCTCTGTGGCCTGGTATGACATAAGCAGCAGTCAGCATGGACGTGCCGGACAGACCCCAGGAGGTGTGGGAGGCCCCAGCGCCTGTGTTAGCCTCACAGTTGAGCTGTTTGGAGAAGGGATGGGGCAGCTGCGATGAACAGAGATGCAATGAAACTTTCTGAGGGATGCAGTCTGCGCTTGTTCTGGCCTCTAGCTGGTGTTTGCTCTGCTCTCTTGTGTCTCTTTGTACCTTCTGCTCCCTGGGTTAGGGACGCACTTTGTACTGCCAGCAGCGGGCTTTACTTCTGGCAGGGGGTGTGGAAGTACTAGTATTGGAGGCTGCCTCTAGCCTCTGATGCGACCCTGTCTGAGCGAGCTCTCGTGTGACACTTGGACAGTCTCAGGTGTTAGAGTAACGTGTGTGGTGCAGAAATAACGGCTGGTAGTTTCAGACACGGACTAACACCGACTGCTGGTGTCAATTTAATAATAGGCTGTGTGGACTTTCCTTTGGGCTTTGGCTGATCCCAGCACTTGTCGGCGCTCCTTCCCTAGACCCAATTTATGAAGTGCTCCTTCCATAGCGTTACTCTGGGGGGGGGGACGACACACACCAACCCAGCAGAAGCTCTCCGATCCCTTTGCGTGCGTGGGAAAACCAGATCCATTTTCCTTCCCGGTCCCGGGCAACGCGTTCTCCCCGTGCAATGCGCTTGCCGGCAGAGGGGGGGCCCCTGCTCCCCGCCGGAGCAGCCCTGACCGCCGAAGCCGCGATCGTGGGGCGGCCCCGGAGCGATCGGCAGTCACGCGTGGGGCTGCCCGGACCCTCCCACCGGGGGCAGTCGCGGCTCTGCAGCCCCCAGCCCAGGGCGGCCGCTGGGCTCTGTGTGTCCCCCCGGCACCTCCCGAAATCGCGGAGTGAAAACATCCCCCCCGGCTGCCGGAGCTCTCCGTGCGGGTGAACCACGGCCCCCCCCGAGGACCTCTCACGGCAGTGACGGGCGGGGGGTCCGTTGCTATGGCAACTAATCCCCCCCGCCCCCTTCTTATAAAATTGGATTTTTTGGTTTGTTTCTGTTTAGGAAGGCTGAAACAATTAGGATAGAGAAAGAATATGAACTTTCCTCTGCTTTGCCAAGAGAAAGCCCAGGCAGGATGCGAAGGTGGGCGGCAGTCAGCTGGTGACTCCTTCAGCTCGTATGCCCGACCCCACGTAGTTATACACGTAGTTACCTCTACCCCACGTAGTTATACATCTTCCCTTGGGACCGCTTTGTAAAACAAAACTGGATGTACCAATGAACGCAAATTATTCACCTACGTTTTCAAGCCTGACTAAAAGGGGACACAGACCTGAACTCACACAGGGTGCTGAGGTTTACTACTTGCAGATTTAGTTTGCTTTTCAGCTGATGGGATTATAGAGATTATTTCTTTTTAATGGGAATGTCAAAAAGCTGAGTCAGCCATACTACAGCTATTAAGATCCTAAAACTTCTTCCTCCTTCAGGATTGCTTACCCCTGCTCGATGCAGTCAGATGAATATGAGTTGTTTGTTCTGGCAGAGGGACAGACAGTCTGTTTTTCCCCGACATGTATACAACTAATTTCAAGTCACTAGTGTTCTAGCTGGTGATAAAAGAGCTATCTTAAGCTTTTCACAGAACACAGTGACACTGTTAAATCAGCGCAGCATTTAGATTAGCAGAAAGATGAGAGCTATGCAGCTTAATGATAAAAAGGGGCAAAATCCTTTCTGTACTTAAAACTCCAGTTTCAAAGCAAATAGGTGGCCGTATTTTTCTGTAAGTTACAAATTTTCACCTTACTACTGATTCAAGGCTCGTCAATGCCAGCAATAGCCTGTGCTATTTGAGTAAAGAAGAAAAATTGCTTTCACGCCTTATTGCTCATCTGGTTAGACCTTTCCTGCGGATGCGGAGCAGGCAGCTGTGGGGTCACAGCCTGTGGGCTTGGTGACCTGAAGGATGCATAGGCTCCAGTAACCCTTCCCGCAGGAGCTTTGAGGCTCAGCCTTGGGTGCATGTTCCTTTCTAGTGCTCTTGCCCTTGAAAGCAGGGGCTGGTGGTTTGTCTGCTTGGTCCCTGGAGATAGTATGGACCTCCAATGTTCTTCTGCAGCTTACACATCCCCTTCCACATTGACGTGCCTTAGCTCATCCTTCCCTAAGGTAGCAGTCCCAATATTGCCAGGAAGGTTGAGTTTTTCTTGGCCTTCTCCAAGAGCATTTTCTCAGCTTTGGGACAGAAGGCAGCCCAGGACCCTTTCCTGAACTTTCCATTCTGGTTATTAAGTGATCTTTTGATCAGCTATGACTGTGTGTCCTTTTGCAGGGTACTTCCAGTCGCTGCTATTGGAGGCTGATCCTAAGCTTAAATGCCTTCTAATGCTTAAAGCTTCCTGGTACCCTCCAGACTAAATTCATATATATATAATGCATTTATGCCCATTTGTTCAAGGGCCAAGATGGTCTTCCAGCTGAAATAGGCTTTCTCCTTTTCTGAGGTTCCTCCTTTCTACTATGTTTGTCAAGAGCAGTCTTCTAACATCAGAGATACCAATAGAGGAGAAATATATTTACTAGCTGACATCTTGGCAAAAGTGGTTGCAGCACTTTGGAATTCATCATTCACAGATGCTGTGACCCCACAGTGGTGTCTCTAGGACTGTTTTACAATGCCAAATGGCCTCAGGCTGCACTCTACGTGGTGGCATCCGATCAGTGCTATCCCGAAGGAATCGCTGTGCAGCTGACAAAATTTAGAAGTGATGCAGATATGGGCACATCAGAGTCCTGATATTAATTCAGACGTCATTGCACTTAGATGGCTTCACATGCTTATCCTCCTGATGCTGAGCTGTACTAGTGAAAATTACACACACAGGAACTTGAGAGATGCTTAAATTACAGTTGACCCCACTCTAACCTATGACTTTCTCTGAACTGAAGAATTTGGTCTGGTACCTCCTCAGAGGCGAAGTCTCACGGGATCTCAGCTTGATAGGTAGGCTGAGTTTAATGGGATTATCCGTGCTGCTAGTGCCAAGCAGAACTGTTCACACCCAGCTGCTCCTGATCACGTACCCATACCGTACCCTGGGTGTATTTAATGCACTAGCTTAAAAATCATATGAGGGGATGGGAAGGCACAGGATACTTAGAAGCAGAAAAAGAAATACAGTGACCTTCTTTTTGTGCAAAAAGTGAGCAGAAATAAATGATGGCTTATGCTAACAAAACCTGCTTGTACTTCCAGAAACTGCACCTGAATATCTGTATGCCACGGTCTATCTGTAACGAGCAGAGTGCATTCTGCACCGTTACTGGGGTTCGACTACGACCAGTGACTCCAGTGAGATGACAGAAGTAGTGCTAAGCTTAGTTTAACACAATCTGCAGAAGCAGCTCTGCACAGTTGCTATAACACTATGTTAAACTAGGCTAAACTCTGAATACTGCTATAGTCACTGCTTTTGGAACCGCTCTGGATTCAGTCTGTCAGAATGTTCCTCTCCTTTACAAAATACATAATCTCATTTAAAATCATCTAGTTTCCTGAAAGCTACTCAATGTGGGGAAAAAGGCTGACACAGTTCCCTCTTGCCTGCTGATGTAGTAAACTTACTGATTGCTTATCTGCAGTAACATCAACCACAATTTTTTTTATTTATTTTTGAAATCATATTTATGAAAACCTTCTTGGTTCATACTGTCTTCTCAAATATGGGCATTTATATGTATTGCTCTTTAGGAAAGATGAGTTTCTGAAAGGGTATTTTTTTAAACTTTTGTTATTATTTTTAAAAATCTTTTGTGTGACCCCTTCAAGAGTAAAACCCTCTTCTTTCCCCCCAGCACACTAAACATTTCCCCTTGTATCGCTTCACTTGTTGGGATACTAGTGAATTTTTGGGTTGGAAAATATCCTGGGCAGGATTCCCCATCTGTCACAAAGCAACGTACTCTCTTAATGCAGCTCTAAAATGTCTGGTTCATCAAAGGACCTGAACTGTTGATATTTCAGTAGATTATTATTTCTCTCTGAATCAACATCCCAACAAGATTTTAGGAAGAAGAGACTGATCAGTGAGAGATAAAAGGAGATCTAGGAACTATCGCAACACTTCACTGTTTTTCAGGAAAATGTTTCACTTTCTTCGTTTGAAACAGTTTTGTTTGGTAAGTGAGCTGGGTCTACAGTCAAGTGAAATATTCCAGGTTTATCTGAAATCATGTTTCTAAAAAAAACTTGGAAAAATGGTTTCCTTGTCTTGGGGAACCAATTTCTTCTTCCTGTCCTGACATGTGAAAGCTAGTGGAGATTACTCTGACGTAATCTCAACGTGTGTCCTGCAGAAGGAAAAGTGCTCGTCCTGGAGTTTTTGGCTGAAGGCCAGCACAGAAAACTGAAATTCATCTTCCCAAATCCTCTCTGCAACTCTGGATAAAGTAATCTTTCTACTCCCTGGACAAACTGTTTTTGCTCCTGTTATAATAGCTTCAGAGCTCTACCACTAGCATCCATCTTAAGTGATGAGCAAAGTGACCCTTTCAGCCTCACACCTAATTCAATTGGACTGTTCTGCCATTAGTTAGCTAATGATTTTTGAAATATTTTGTGATATACCTGGTGGTCTTCAGCTGAACAGTCCTCTGTAAATGTCTAATGTTAGTAGTAGTGATGATAGATAGCAAGTTGCCATTGCATTTCCCCATGCATTTCTCTCATTTAAGCATGTTAAATGGTTAAAAACTTCTGCTGCATGTTGAAACTTTTAGTTTTTGGCAGCGTTAACACAAGCATACAAGCAGAGCTTCCTCTTGCAGCCTTTCTTCCTGCCAGCAGTTCCCGTTCACACCAGCAATCTCATCAGCTGCACGCAGGCTAAATTTTGCAGCATACCGCAGTGTACTCTGAGATTTTGATTATTTTTTTAATTTTTTTTTTCCCCCCCTCATAGGCTTAGAGCACACTTGAAACCAGGGAGTGGAAGGTGTTTGTGTGCCTGTAGCTTTGTGCCAGTGCAGCCCTGGGACCCGACCAGGGCTCACCCCTCTGCCTCAGAAGGAGTAGGTCCTCCTACGTGCATCAGTCCAACTGCAACCAGGGACATAATTGGGATTTTTCATGTTACACCAATGGGAGGATTGGAGCTCTGCTGCATGTGAGATCATATACACAAAGCTCCCACTGCTTTTGGAAAAGCCTGGGTATAAGATGATATCCTTTACTACTGAGCGCTGGAATGAGAGAGATAGAGACACGATTAGAAATCCACGAGCAGTGGAGTACCTTGCAGCTTCGGAGTATCTCTCTAAACACCTAAACGCAGCAGCTTGGCGCAGGTGGTTCCGGAAATAAGCTGGATTCAGAATAATGCTCCTTAAAAAGATAAGAGAGATGGACAAGTTTAGATATCTCGTTCTTAAATCATTAAAAGCTAGTAATAATCAAACTGTGACTAAGACACATACTGTATGCGCTTACTCTGTACAAGTCAATGCGATGTTTCAAAGGTAATATGAACTATCACTTTCTCTTGGCAGATGTGGTCTATGAATGAGCATTATTAACATTTTTATTGAGGTTATATCATAAATGCAGTTTCATTAGGGTTTTGTGTATTGTTCTAGAAAAAAGTTCTTGTGGCAATATTCGATATTGCCTTTCGCTTGTAGAGAACGTAAGTGAAAATGCTAGAGTAAAACTTCTTGTTAACCCCAACTCCACAAATGAGTGACAGTTGTCTGACCCATCTACCTGGAACAGCTGTGCATCTAGAATGTATTTTAATATTCACTTGGAATATTTTAAAATACATTCTGCCCAAGTGATGGGTTCTGTGTGGATGGACCGTGGCATGTTTCTTATGCCCTTAACTTTAACAGCTGCAATTCCAGGTGTAACAAATCACAGGCTTTAAGTCAATACCTGAAAAAGGTGGAAGGGTAAAGATAGTGTAAGGTAAGCAGTTAGACTGGCAGGTAGGGTATCCTTCTGATGTGAGCAGGGGGAGGGCAAGAGTGGAAAAAAACCCAACAAATAGCTGAGAACTGGATTGAGACAAAGCATTACCCTGCAGGAACTATCTCTCTGGGAAGAAGGTGTGCGAGGGGAAAACTAGTGACAAATGGTATCATGAAACTTAAGGTATTAGTGAAGGAAGTGTGGACCCTAGTGATTGGAGGCATGTCTAAATACTCAACTGAAATCCAAGGTATGAAATAGCACAGGATGTTAAAAACTAGTTGCTCTTACTGAGGGGAACGAATCACTCTTATCGGTAACAAAAAGATGATCCCAACAGCAAACACTGCAGTTCTTGGCCAAACGTGGTTCAAAGCTGAAGTTTAGATGACTCCAATGGTCACCAAAACTTAATTTAACAAAAGCAAAATCATCAAAATGTCAAATACTATCAGCATTTACTGTTTTGGTCAGATCATTAATACATTACATAGAAGACAACTGGTACTTCTGCAAGCTATTTTAAAAGAGATTATTGCTGCTGTAAACTGTAGTCCACAGTTGATCATAGTAATATTGATTTTTTTTCTTTTTTTTTTTCCTCTCCAAGTTATCAGTTCTACCACAGCCAAGCAATAGCACTATGAGGGGACAAAATTAAAAAATCAATAATTCGCTGGTAGTTAGCAACACATTTTCTGTAAGTCTTTGAGCAGGATGTGCTGTGATAGATCTGCCACAGTTCTATATTTATTATACGCCTAAAAAAATTAGATATCAGCTCTCCATTTTCCATCTTGATTTTTTTTATACTAGTCTTAAAAAGATCAACTACTTCTTGAACTATAAATTCTATATTGAAAAATAGTATAGTACACCCTAATAGCTTAAGCAAACATCAGAAAGCTACCTTTGACTCCTGGCAGTTTGGTTTGATGTTGCTAGGCTCTCTGTAGCCTTTACACTAGAAATAATTTCTGCTGTATTACTTCTCTACCCAAAAGTAGCCCTTTGCTGTACTGATGCAGCTTCTTTTGTTCAAAGCAGTGCTAACTTAATGCCAGGTGTGCACTAAAACTGTGCAGAGCTATCCCTTTGGCTTTAAAATCTGACTCTGATGGGCTTCAGGTGATTTTGGTGCAAAGGGGAAAAAAAAAATCTGAATGAAAATAGGAAGCAAAGGAATCATGCGAACAAAGGTTAAGAGGAAAACTTCCAGGAAGTTCTCCTTCAAATAGGAGCAGATGGGGACCCATCTGGCCAGGCAGAAATGTGCCAGGCTGTGCATACTGCGAACAAGCCCATGCTCCAAGATCCACCTCCAGCCATGAGCAGTCTTGATACTAGACTGGTTAATCCAGTAATTAATTAGGAGGGATGTGTTTCGAGAGGCTTGAAAGAAGAATTAGGGAGGGAAGAAGGTGGTGGACACACGGGCTGGAACACAGTTGGGATGCTCTCTGTATGCGGTGGTTTGCGCCATCAGCAGAAGCATCGGCCCTTTGGTCTCTGTGCTCATGTCTCTCTTGGGAGCTTCCGGTGGAAAAAGTAGTTTTGTCACGAAACGTCTGAAAAGGGAGAGCTCTTATTCTGAGCAGAGGAAAACTTCTAATCCGCAAAACTGCAAATAAAGTCACTACATCTGAAGATTAAAATTTGTGTTCTTGCCAGGTTTTGCCCCCATCTGTCAAATGACTTGGCTAAAGTAAACTTGAAATAGATTTTCATTTAGTTTTCATCTTCACTGTAATCCAAAGACTGCCCTGTTAAAAGCCTTTCGTAAATCATTTGGTCAGTTTTTCTCAACAAAACAGTTCTTAAGTAATGCTGTATATCAGCCTCTTTTTTGACATTTTCATTTTTTCATCTTGACATCTTCTCTTAAAAAATAATACAGTGTTTGTCCTGTTATCTTTTTTCAAACTCTGAGGAGGGGGGGGAGAAGGCATCAACTCTCTCCCCGTGATGGCAATTGGAGTACGTGAATCAAAGACGCACACATTAGCCTGTGGTTTTCTCTCCAAGTGTTTCTTTCAATCTTACTGCCTGGTGTTAAGGAAACAGGTGTGGCAAGAAACTGGGATTGCTACATCCAAACTGGCTGCTAGAAATCACATTGCTTTTTCTCTAAGGTGCACCTTGTCTATTGAATTCCTTCCCAAATGCAGCGGGGATTTAACTCTAATCTGACTGACATGAAAAAGTGCCTCGGCTACTATCCACCACATCATTCGTGTTTGGCCTTTATAGGCCACGAAAAAGTCAATGAAATGATTCTATAGATGAAACAAGTGAAAAAATACACTTCACCAGCAAAGCAGATAAACTCATTTTTCTTGCTAGTACTGTGAGTAAAAGCTAGCTCGTTCGCAGAGGCGCATGCAGTTATGTCTTTAATTGGAGTGGCAGAAGCTCTTTCTTTTTCTTAGTTGTCCATGCCTTCCTATGATACAGTGTGGTCTCCTGTACAAATGCATTTGAATAGTCAATTATAATTTATATTAGAGAGGAATCAAATGATAATTGATTATTAGAGAGGAATTCGGTGACTTATCAGAAGTAAAAATTCAGCGTTAAAGCAGTATGTGCCTCCCTGCAGAGGGATGGAAAGCTAGCACGGGTCGGTAGGGCGGTGGGCTGTGCCGGTACCTCCACGTCTCGCTGGTATGGAGCGACTGTACAGATGTAGTCACTGAGCTGTTCTTCACCACAACGTTAAATATAAAGTCAGTGCAAGTAATGTGCCAACTAGTATTCGGCAGAACCACGTAGTCAGTTGCCGTAGACTAATACAATGCTTTTATCTTCAGTGAATACTGTCAGTCAGTACAGCTGGTGATCCAGCCCCAATATACTCACAGATGAACCTGACAAATCCTGTACAATTACATTGAATCTTCACTTTCTTCTTTTTCCTTGTCTCATCTATATGGCAGGTAGCTTATCTGCAGTGTAGCACTACTCTTGCATCTGCTTGAGTCTGCCGTGCTCGGTTCTGTGATCCCAAGGGCTGGTTTAAGAGTTCAGCTGTAGTAGAGGCAGTCAAATTCCTGAACCCTGTGGTGGCCAGGAATCAATTTGCATGTGCAGCTATGCTATGATTTTTATTTATTTGTGGACCTCATGGTGGTACGTTTGCTTGCAGACAACTTTGTATTCTAAACCACTTCTCCTCCCGGTGCTGTTGTAGGGAACTAAGAGGGATGTGCCTTGGATGCACAAAAGCTTGCAGGCTTCCTCACTCTATGTGAGTTTGCCAACACTGACATCCTGAAGAGGGAAAAAAAATCTCCCTTTTGCAACAAGCTGGTGGAAATATTTGGTAGGCTTGTGAAAGCAGGCATGCAGAAGCACTTTCTCCCAAAGGACAAAGTGTGATGGTTTCAGTGCTAGCAGGCATGAATAATTAAAGGGAGAAGAAGGGTGTCTGGTGAGGAGACCCATGTGAAGAGGTAGGAGGGAGGTAGAGCCTTTCTCCCGAGCTTGGTGTCAGCCTGTTGGTGGCTGGACAGGTCCAGACCTGTTGGTCCATGGGGAAGTTTTCTTTCTATTGCCACCAAATGCTTGGCTGTGCCTGTGCCCACCCTGCCCTGCTTCCTGGGACCTTTTTTCCCCTGCCTGAGTGCTCTGGTCTCTGAAGGAAGGAGCATCCTTCCTTCCCTGCCCTGGCCACTTTCTTGTTAAAGAAGTGACATGCTAAATTAGATAACATCTGTGTTATAGAGAAAAAGGTGGAGGACAAAGAGGCCAGGACCACTTGATAGATGTAGCTATAAGAGTAGTTGATACAACTACTGCTTATCGAGGCAAATCGGGCAGGGTCTAGAATGGGTGTCTTTAGTAATCTGATAAATTGTTATGAATCCCTTCTAATATAGTTGTCTCCACTGAACCAAACAAACAGGTGGAAACAAAGACAGAAAAGCTTCTACTAAACATAGATGGATCAAGGAACAGGACCAAATTCTGTTACACTGAAGGAGCACATCTGACTTGTCTTTGTGCAGCTGGATTTTTTTTTTGTACAACTAATCACAAATAAATGCAGTTATGGAATCTACGGGCAAGTACCTTCAGTGCACAGGAGAAACCATCTCATGAAGTTTTCACATCTAAACAGACAGGAAGGGAGGAAGTGTGGGTTCCCAAAAAAAGGTTTCACACAACGCCTTTTCTCTGTCAGTAAAATGAAATATAACTGCCATGCTAAAAGGTTTTGCAGCAGCAATTTGCTTTGAATTGCAAGCATAAGATAAATGTGCTATATAGGTCTCGATTCCTCAGCTGTGAAGGTGGTAAAAAGGAGAATGTTCTCCAGTCCAGAACAAAAAGATATTTATAAAGATCTTGTTTCAAAGCTTCCCAAAACCATCTTAACACAAGTGGAGATACTCTGCATTCCCTGTCGTGTTTGCATAATGTACTGCCCACTCACTTTCCAGCTGTACAAGTACCACTTTCTTGACCACCAAATTTTCTGATGCTGTTAGGACTGCTGTCATGTATCTCCACTCTTATAAACTAGTTGAATGTTCCTAGACTTTTCCCTCTATGAGGAACCCTTATTTCTTCCAGGGCATTTTTGTTTTCCAAATATGCCTTTCCTAAATAGGATCCCATCACATATTGTGTAGATAAATGTTTTTGCAATATAGCATTGCCAAAGTCGAGGGAAATATAGCCTTTGACCCCAGTGGAGGAAGCCTCAGCCCATAAAATAGGAACTATGTCACTGATATACCAACCTGGAAATAACATATGATTGAGTCTAGTATCAGAATCCATAGCAAACACTTCTCATTTAAAAAGTAATAAAAACTTGAATTACAGAGAAATATTTGAAATGCGGCATGAGAGAATTATTTTAAGAGTATCTCTGGTTTATATTATCCAGAGCATCTCAATGGAATAGCTTTGTATTAATAATATCTCATCTATTATGTATATTGCAATATGCCTAACACAATTGCTGAAGTAATTAGGTGCTGCTAATTTTCTTTCTTCCCTTTTCTGAGGAGGTAAAGAGACTAGGAGAGTAGTTTAAAGCAAAGTATACATTACACTACAGACCTCCCACAGATGAGCAGCATCAGCCATTATGTTTCCCTTTTTTTTTTCTAATTCCACCTAAAATTTTCTAATTCCACCTAAAAATCTGTGCTCTTCTTGAGCTCTTCTACTCTGTCTCATCTTAATGCCCACTGACTGCACTATATCATAGCATCATTGCATTATTTATTTTTGATTATCTGATATTTCACTAGAATTCCATTCTTCAACTTATTTTAATATAATCCTATTTTAAAGGTGCAAAATAAGGAATAGCTGAAAATTGACTTTTTAGTCTGAAAGTTCTGAATTAATCTGGATTAGAGAGTCCTGACTGATCCTGTCTATAATACACTGACCAAGTTTTGAGATGCCTATTTTTTTCTGTCAGATATTGCATAAAGCTTGATCATTGATAATTATTTTAAACCTTTTATAGCCGTTTGAAAAGTCACTGGGGAAAAAATGCAGAGGATTTGGAATTAAATCTGTAAGAATTCAGCTGGTTTTGATTTTTTTTTTTTCCCCTCACTGTGCCTCCATAAGAGAGTCTCTCTGTTAAGTCATCACTAAACCAATCGTGTACTACTTAACAGAGGTGCTATTTTCTACTTCATGTGTCTCCCTATGAATTGTGCAAGAGGCATTAGAGAGCCCTGCCTTCTACCAAACACATAAAAAGGCATAGGAGAAAAAGCTTTACAGATTTATGACGTTCTCTATGCATTGCCTTTCTGTGAGGGAGGGAGAGAATTGGCAGCGGGTTGTGCTGCGGAGCAGAATCTGCAAGGACGCAGGAAAATCTTTGCTAACCCCCGAAGATTTAGAATAGCTCTGTACAGCAGCCCCCGTTATCAGGAATGTATTTTTCAGGCCTTACTTAGAGATAACATTAAAGAAAGATGCCAAAATATCTGCTTCCTCTTCCTCTTGGCCCTTATGTCCGCAACTTCCAGATGGAGGGAAGGAGGGCAGGCAGCGAAGCCCAGGAATGCTCTGGGAGGAGGCAGGTAGCAAACATCCTTCCAGATGGCAATCTCAATGCCCTTCCCACCACCAACCGTGGCCTTCCTGCGGCATGATTGCAATCCCACTGGGAGGAGGTGTGACTTTTCCCCTACGGTGGGCAGCCTTGTTCCCCTGTTGAGGAGCTGATTTCCAGAGGAGTCCTATGGCACCAGCAGCCATGCTACAGCTGGGCAGGGAGTGATCGGAAGTAGGTAGGAATGAAACAAAATGCTTTTTGTCACTTGCTGCTGGATAGGTGACATCAGCCTCTTCCACGTTTTCTAGTACTTGATCCATGTACAGGATCTCCATGAACAGCAGTCTATGTTTAGGCAACTGGATCGAGCCACGTGTCTGTCATTCTTCAAATCTTGTGTGCCATGAGGACCATAGCAGTTGAGGAAGTGTAAGTACAGCAGCAAAAACCATATTTAGAATAGAAAGGTTCTGTGTTATTTTCCCATGTGCAAACAGCAAGTCACGTGGCATCAATGTAGATTAACCGTAGCTTGCTTGGAGGAAAAAAGCAAAACAAACAAAGATACTCTAAGGGGATATAGGGTCTCCTTGAAAGTCATGTGTATCATGTTTTGAAGGATCCTCCATCTTCAATTGTCATGGAGTTCAACATCACTCTCTCCAATTTCAAACAAAATTGAATCTTAGCAGCTGCTGAGCTGTGTACGTGGTGCACTGTGGGTTGTTTTTTCCACATGTGACTGCAGCTTTATGGATTTCTCTGTTGGGCCTGGCCCTCTGAAGAGCAGGCGTAATTGGGGGACTGCTCTGCTGAAATGCTGTGCTCTGCTGCAGGATTGCTCTCATTTGGGGCAAAAATTCAGCCACTGACATTATTAGGCTGAGCAACATAAGGCCTAAGTACTAATCTGAGGTTTCTTAGTCAGTTCTTGACTTCTCAGACCTTCACTGTTTTGCCATCTGCTATGATAGAAAATTGCCTTCTGCAACCAAAGGGAAAATCTAATTTCTCAGCAAGCCATATGGGGTTATTAAGATCATTAAACCCTGGTATGCCATAATGCCTGGGCCAAAAGGACCACAGGGCATGTAA
The DNA here is from genome assembly GCA_013400195.1 of Aramus guarauna. Lineage (NCBI taxonomy): Eukaryota > Metazoa > Chordata > Aves > Gruiformes > Aramidae > Aramus > Aramus guarauna. The sequence continues at coordinate 2,902,971 of VXBL01006287.1, read as the reverse complement.
ATATTGTGTGATTCATTTTATAGCTTCAGACTGCAAGTTAGGAATTATTTTGAAGGCTATCTTATGATGAAAAGTGGTGGTCAAGTAGGTTACTGCAGATGTTGCTTGGTGAGGTCAATCCGTGGCACGTTTGTTCAGAGCTATGATAGATGAGAAATGGTTTTAATAGTGTTTGATTGCAAAGGGTAAATCTTTTGTATCAGCCTGACAAATGATCAGAACCCAGCCAGTGTCCTCAATTGTGCCAGTGATGCTAAAGGCAGCCTTAAATTTTGATATTAAGAAACCAGAGACTACAATTTCCACTCTTCAGGAGGACCCAGGCTTGGCTTCTCCTATAGGATCTAAAGCTGATGATAGAAATTGTGCTCCCTTTGCTTTCTTAAGAATGGGAAAGCTATTTCCCTGAAGATGCCTGTTCTTGACCACTTTAAAACCAAGCTGCTGAAATTGTTCTCTATTTCTGTAGTTGTGATATTTCGTAAGATTTCTTCCTGGTGAAACCCACTTCTATATATTTGATACAACTATGTGTGAGAATATTACAGCTGATTTCTGGTTAATAAGGCTTCAGAAATGAATGCAGGAGCTGTGAAATTTACATGAAATTAAAGAATAGTTCAGTAAATGCAAATAAATGCAGAAATGAATATTTTAATTTGGATTCATGATTAATGCCAAAGGATTACCAGCAAACCATTGCAATGTGGTGATGACATAAAAACTCAATGGGAATAAAAATTCTATATGCACTAGTAAACTGATAGCAGTAAGCTATTTTTAGTAGGAGAGCTTGGGGTAATTTATTTGTTCTTTTTGAAAAATATAGCTATTGATTATAGTTCAAGTTTTATCTTTATGTTAATTATGCCTCAGAATATCTTTTTTTTAAACTGGTATACTATTGTGTGAGCTCCTGCATTTTAAAATGTGACAACCATGGTCAGTAGACTTATTCCCATTCTGCGAGTTATAAAATGAATTGTATTGAAAATAGGCACTACTGATTGCCACTTTTCTTTGTGCTATGTAACTAAAGGAGTTAAGAACAAATTGTTATAATTATATATAAGGAGGAAGAGTGAAGATTTTTTTTTTTTTCCCCGACTTCAGTTTTCTAGTTATCTCAATCTAACTGCATTTATTTTCTCTGTAGGTCATGGGTTTCTGTAGGTCACGGTTTCTGTTTTAAGACAATTGAAACCAAAGCATGTCTGAATAGGCTTTAGTTTCTCTAGTGCTGAGGTCAAGACATCTTACTGTTTTGAAATCAAGAGAATTTAAAGGAGGTAAAGAAAAGTATTTCCTGTTCTAGTTATATTTATGCTGTCCAAATAGCTTCCTTATTTTAGTGTTCTTGGAAATCACAGTTAGAATAAGAGACTGGTTGTTAAAATTATTCCGAAAGTTGGGAGTAAAACTTTATATATTTCTTTCTTTTCTAACATGGACTTTGAGAAGCTATGGAAAAAATACGTTTGGTTTTTAGTTTGCACGAGGAGTGCATTTTTGTTGTTGTTGGGGTCTTAATTATTTTTTAACGGGAATCTTTGTCTTCCCCACTTCCTATGCTTTGGCTCGCCTAGCAGAATACGCCACCTGAAAGGAACATGGTTTGTGTGCCCATTAGATGTGCCCTGCCTGTTCTCTGCCCACTCGTGGGCATTCAGGCCCCCAACCCAGGTGGTACTGGGCACTTTTCCCCTTGGGAAGGGGATGGGGGACAGGAGGTGAAGATCTTGTCATCAAGTCAGGATTCTCAGACTTCCCATGACTTTGCATGTAGCCAAATGAACCTGCTGCCACGATGGCATCGCGTTTCTACACCAATGCGTTATTCTTCACCACCATCTCCTGTGCATTAGGTGCAAGCATGTGCCTCCTCTTTTGTTGTAACTACCCTTTTGTAGTTGTATTCAAGATGATTGTAGGAAAAAATCCTCGCCCTGCGCTACTTGTGGTGTCCATCCTAATATATCTCATGCAAGGGAAAAAGTGAACAGATATCTTGGTAATGAAGTGTTGCTGGCAGGACATGCACGTGGCTAACAGAAACTATCGTTATGCCTGAATGCTAATTACAGGCAGCACAAACCCAGCAAAATTGTAACTTGTCTGCAACTAATGGGGATTTCATCTCCGCCATGTGCAAGTTTTGTTTCTGGCTTCTTTATGCATTCTGGTGGGGCTGGTCTTTGATGTGGATCACAAGTGAGCCCATGAGGAATTATGTAATGAAAATAATTTGAAGCCATCCCTGACCTAATCTGGCTTGAGAAAGATTAAGAGCTCATAACATCATGACTGTCACACTGAGCATGTTTATATTTGTCTGCCTTCAATCCTAAGGGTGCCCTGGACTATGCATGTGACTCACCTGCACATCCTTCCCTACTGCATTATCCAAGCAGTAAATGTATACATGGCTGTTGTGTCTTAATGTCTCAAATTTTGAGAATTGGTCCAATCTAAACACAGTGCCATGTGTAAGGTTGTGTTTTATTGATTCCTTTTTTCTCATTATTAGACTGAGTCTTTCTGCACAGGACTTTTTTTCATAGTCTTTGTTTAATTTTTGATTTCAGTCTTAGCAGCGTATCTAATCAATATTTATTTTTACCTGTGCGAATGATTCAGAGCATCATCAGGCTTCTTCAGTTTTAAGTAGCAGGTTACGAGCTTTGTCTCAATAAAACTGGCAATGCTGGAAATATCTTCTGGAGATGACTCGAAGGGATTGTCTATAGCAGCACCTTTACTGCAAAGCTGTACAATAAACAAAAATGTTATTTACTAATGTTATGATACACTTTTGTTAGGTAGAAATGCTTTTTTGTAACTGTTAAATGGAGAAAACTGACTTCTAAGTAAAATATACCCTGACTTTAACTAGAGTTAGCACTACAAAAATCAGTACAAATACATGTGAACATAATATAAAATGCAGTGTCGTCTTCCTGGAACAGGTAGTAAAAAGCACAGATAATAAGCTAAAAACTAAAAAGCACTGTTAGGAAAGAAACTATATTTTTCCCCATTTTCAAAAATAAAGCCTCAGCTTCAGGCTCCCAAAATCCATGGCTGTCTTGATCGAGGTTGAAGGAGGAGTCTCAGACAGCTATTTACTTGTTCCAGTAAGCCAGTGGTGAACTCTGCCTTGGGCTCTGCTGCCTTTGTCCCACGGGTAGGACAGTGGAGAGTTGTAAAAGGCAAGGAAACTGGGAACTCTCCCCCTTGTTTAATGGGATGACTTGTCCTTCCAGATAACTGCTATAAAAAGTAAACAGAATGAGATCAACCATCTCTCCCATCTTCTTGAGCCATGTAGAATTTGGCAGGGAGAAACATCATATTTTCTGTGTTGTTTGTTTTTTTTTTTTTTAAATACTCTTCCTGATAGATAAATTGCCTGCTGTTCATCACAGCCAGTGACTTTCTCATTAAATAATGTTCTATTCAATAATGTGCATTATTAGAATTAGATAACCCACAACTCCTTAAAATTTCAGAGAGTCCTCAGCACTGACAGAGCTGTGATACTTTCAGTCCTCAAATCTGTTTTATTAATCTACAGGCACCCTGATTTTTTAATGCCAAAGGGTAGTAAAAATTAGCTTTTAGTTCTTAAGAAAATTCAACTGTAAGCAAATAGATGAAATCTAAGAGCCCTGTCTGTAAGGACAATAACCATATAGCGCTACTAATGAAAATGCAATTGAATGTCCTTTGCTTGGATAAACATCCCTAACAGGATTGTTTAGTGTGCAATGATTTCATCTAAGTGACTTCACTGCGAATCAGCTTGAAAAGTAGATTTCTAATAAAGATTAGCAAATTAATATTTATCTAGGCTGTGTGCATAAACTCTCAGATCGCAAGGAGACCAGAGCTGAGGACCCGTACGGCGCTGAGCTGCAGCCTGAAGTGGATGAACGCAGCCTCTGCTTTAAATGGGGCATAACCAGGGGACTCTCACTTGAGTCCAGTTTTGCCAATCACCAGAGATTTAAAATGGAAAGAGGAGGATCTGGCCTGTTTGTCTAGCTTCTCATCGCTAATCAGGTTACTTATAATAATTAGTTTCTTGTGCCTACATAGTTAAAATCCAGTGGTTGATCTTTAGGAGGTGCAATGTCAACTCAGCAGTTTGAGATCTCTTTAGAAGATTAAATCTGTCGAGGGGGGAAAAAAAGCACTCCTGGATATGCATCTTCCTGTGTCTGATCCTTAAAAGCAAGAAGGGTTATAGACTCACATCCACACTTAGCACCTACAAAGCTCACCCTACCTCTAAGATTTTTTTGTGCATTGGTTAGAGATCGGCTCAATTCTTTACAGGCAACAAGGGTCATTCAACAAAGTGTCCTCCTAGTTCAGGTGTGATAAATATTTTTTTTTTTCCTTTCACATTCCTCCTCTGCTGAGCAAAGTTACACAGTGTATATAATAAACCCCATACATTTAAGATTTTCTATCATCTTGTTATCAGTAGAAGTTATAAATCAGAGAATTCATCACTTTTAACTTTGCTCATGGTACCGTATATATATCTGCTGAAGTGTCTCTATGGATAAGGCATGCTATATGTAGCTAAAAGACCCAGAGAATTATGTTCACATCAGTGAACATAAAAGTATCATCAAGTTTTTCTGTAATAACACTTTTCAGCTGAATTGGCCATGCTGTGACCTCTGTTAAATTTATGGGAATGAGAGATTTGAGGCTACTCCCTGGACTTTCAAGTTCTTGAATGATTGTGAGAAGAATCATTTAGGGATCCCTTCAGTATAAAGTGCCGCAATTCACAGTTTCCTCGAGTCTTACTGCTGATATGAAGAATTATGTTTAGACCTGCATAACCCCTCAGTTATCTTTGACAAAAACCAAGACATGAGTCTCTGTAAACCATATCTGAACAGATAAGGATTCAGAAAATATGTTTAAATACAGTGAAGATTGGGCTCTGCCAAGTCTTCTCTAAGACATCTCAGAGTAAGAGTTCAAAGAAATGAATAACAACTTAATCTTTAATCTCAAAAAATCAAAGTAATATTTTAAAGGTATGTGCCTGTGTTTGTGACCATCCAGGCTGTATACTTTCTATGTCCCAAACTCTCTCTTGATTTTTTTTTTTTTGTATAGCATTTCTGCAGTAGATCAATGCATTTGAGACCCTTCCACACTAGTTCCATACAAACAACAGCAGCATGCACCAAAAGTAAGATTCAACTTAATATTACAGAAATGGCTCCTCTGTACTAAGCAGAAAAGTTATGAATATACAAAACAGACCTAGTGTCTGGTATGAGAGAGATGCACAATTAAATATACTCATTGGTATAAGGGACTTTTTTGATAGCAATATAGACACCCCTGGAAAAGGTTTGTGTTGGGTGAGCCACCTCAGCACTGCCCAAAAAAGCACATCGTTGCTTTTTAAGCTCTGATGGAGCCTTTGTGCGTGTTTCACTGCCCTTCACTGTATTTTGCTGACCTTTCTGATAAAAGGACTTGGCTATGCAGCAGGAGAAGGACTGTTTCCTTGCGTCGTCCTGTCTGCCACCAAATATTGAGCCTGACTCAGGGTTTTTGGGGGCTGAGGCAAAGCCAGTGCCAGAAAGCACCTGAGCGAGCTCATTTGGGAAGTTCCCAGGGGAGGAGTTAGGCAGGGAGCGAGCTGGGATTTCGCAGCACAGGTGGGGATGTGGAGAAGAGTTGTAGAAAGACTCACATCTGAGTTTCAAAGGGGAAGAGAAAAAGGAAAACTTCCTAGGGATCCAAAGGAGCCTCTGTAGCTACAGATTGTTGTAACTTTTGGGAAACCCTGCTGGACTGAGAGCAAGGGAAGAAGAAAGGCTGTGCCATGCACAGACATAATGAGCAGGGAGGAGATTTGTTTGCAATTTCTGTGTTTCACCTAGCAGAACTGAGTTTTCTTTATCCTGCTGTAGTCTGCAGTCCGATAACGCTGCCTTTGAAGATCAAAAGGGCTGTTGGTGTTTTTGGAGTGCTTTGGGTAAAAGCAGCTCTATCTCACTCCTCTGAATACCTTAAGGTCTTGTTGCAAGGACATCCGAATATAGATGTGGGCTTGGAGAGCAGTTATATACATTATGTATCGTTGAGGGTTTCTTTTCCCAGAGAATGTTACAGAATTTTATTTTAATTCCAAACAGGGAAATTTGGCGGGACCTCCAACATAAGACTTTGAGCTTTTGGTCTGCAGAAATCTTGCCAATAACTTAAAGGTTATGGTTGCTTCAATTTCATAGCCTCTAACTTAAACATTTGAAGCTTTACAGCCAATCTGGGGTTAAAAACCTGCAATGTGCCATCCTATGTCCTTTGCTATAGCTAGCAAATCTAATGGTATTTTTTGCTTTCAGACTTATTCCTATCTCCTGACAGGGGTATTGTCAGGTAGACTATTTTTCCAGAAATACTATTTAATTTAAAAAAAATCCTGCCAAAGGATATTTATATTTTCATATGAGCCCTTGTTGCAACTGGAGGCTGTCGTGCAGGTTTGGTGTACAAGTCATATGCATCCTTTAGAAGACTGCAAGGAGGTTTAGATTATGAAATAGAAGAAATGAAGATGAAATACAAGAAATGAAAGTGTTACCTGCAATTTTTACATTAGTGGTGAACTGACACTAATTATGTTAAACTTTCACTGATAAAGGAGGTTTCTCTTGCCATGTGTAGGACCCTATAAATATATTGCTGAAACCACAGTTGTATAAATGCTTGTGATAAAGTACTTTGTCAAAGGTCACAGAGCAAGTCTGTGACACCGTGAACTTAGCATAGATCTTGTTGTGGTATTAAGGCTTTAATTTTGGCAGTAGCGAGCAAGGAAATTTTATGAGTAAAGACCTCCCAGGCATTAGCTAATAAGAAAGAGGAAAAGATCCTCCCCCCAAACCCACCATGGCTTTGGTAAAAGACCAGTGGAAATGCTGATCATTAAGGTAGCTTTCTAGTTAGCCTGTGTGTTATTTGGAAGAATAAAATTAGAGCTCTGGTGCTCTGTACATTGGCATGTTGGAATTGTTTTCACTGAAAATAAGGTGAAACGTTCAAGTGTAAGAAACTGGTAATGGTAACAGTTTACTAATCTCTATTACAAGTCTGGTGTATGTAAAATTCAGGAATGTGGTTTACCTTAAAGAAGAAGATGCCCAGTAGCTATCCATCTATGTGTGTGGATATAGATATGTATTTGACAGCAAATTTAGCTTGGGAAAACAAGCAAACTTGATCAAACGGTGTGTGTCAATGAGATTCTTTGGCAATTTCCAGTTAGCTCATGCTTTCCTCTGCCAGAGTGACAGGGTGAAGAGATAGTCTGAATACAGCAATAACCGGCTAGCCTTGCTGGAGCTGATTGCTTTGCTTTTTAATTTTTTATTTTTTAATTTTTTTTTTTTTGCTTTGTTAGCAGAGGAATGTTTAATCATGCCTCTCCATTTTAAAGATGATAACTTTGGTTTTCCCTGGAGTGATTTTTAGAGTGGCTAATCAGAGGGACAAACCTGAAAAGACAAGAAATATTTAATTAGTGTCTTTTCTTCTGACTAGCCAGCAGTCCTAACCAGATGCCTTCACTTCAGAGCCATCCAAGTAATCATCCTGGTAACGTCACCGCATTGCGCATCAGGCACCTGGCAAGTTGAACACTAACTGCATCCCAGAAAATGTCTGCTAAGGAAGGCTACTTCTGAAAATAACTTTCAAAACCTGATAGCAAGCCTCATAGAAGGCTGAAAAAACCTCCTTTTGTATATTGCACTGTATTCCAGTCCTTACAACTATCAGGCACTATCAAAAATGCTGCAGGAAAGTAGTGTAAGGAAGAACCAGTTAATGGTGACTTTGTCTCAGTGGAGAGGAAAAAAAAAGTCAGTATGGAGAATACAAAGAGAGAGGATTTTCTTTCAGTGATATCACTTCATGCAGCATAACTTTCCAGCTTCTAGTCAAAGTCATACTGACATCTTGGTATGCAATTCCAGTCAGCAGAACAGGAACTGTATATAAACCCCCTGTCTTTATTGTTAATGAGATTTGTGTAAATAACTTGCTAGAAAACATATTGAATATATATAATTCACTACTAAATATGAATGCAGATGTCAGCTAAGAACAACTAAATTTACTAGGCTTCCTGCAGTCTGCTCTGCAATGGATAATTCAAATTATATGTACGTATGATATTTCTGGCATATTAGCAGCTCTATGCAGAGTTAGCGCTGGATTCTGTACTAGTAATGTGTGTGCAGGACACATTTGCTATCTTGGGCATGTTACTGGTTACACAGTACTGGCTGAGCGTCAAGTATACCTCAGATATGCTAAGTTGTGAGAAATGATCCCTATTTCTATTCTGAAAACCGCTGTTTGCCAGAAAAGCATGGATCTAGTGAGTATTTACCAGGTGAACTTAGCAGGCAGCTCGCCCTCACCGTGGGGTCTGGTGGGGTGGGATTCAGCCTGCTCTCCCCCAATTTTATTGGGTTTATCTTAAGCCCTGCCTATGTCTAGGCTTAAATTCCTCCTTGGGCTAAAACCAGCCTTTTTGCAGGAACCAGAGGTACGTGGAAGGGACTTCGTGACCAGGTAGGGCAGAACGTTAGAGAAGTTCAAACCTAAGTGTTATGTTCCCCAAAGGCTGACAGCCTTTGCATATCTGTCACTGGTTTGGCCTTTTTTTGGAGACAAGAGCTCTCTGTAAAAATGAGATTTCAAGGGCCCACAAAGTTCAGAGGATATAGTATTTTAGTTTGTGCTCATTTCTAAGTCGATACTGCTTTATAAAAATAAACTTGACGTGAATCTTTCCCTCCCACAGAAGCTAACGACGTTCCCTGCAGCACTCCTAAGCTGAAGTCATTCCCATTTATTGGCCCAACTTCAGATAAAGGCTTTACCTCCCCTCAGCACAAACTCAGGGGGTCTTTCTCATGTTGTAAATAATTTGCTTTGGAAGCATTAAATCAGGAACAAAGGTTTTAGGAAAATGGGATCCATTTGACTTCAGTTTAATCTGTGTGCCATGCTATAAATCTGTGCCTCTCATTACCGATCCCTATTTTATGGACTGTTCCTGTTATCAGTACTGCCAGGGTGAGAGAAGTAGTCACAGAAGCAAAAAAAAAAAAAGGCACAAAACCACCAACTCCCCCAGAGCTCTCTAATGAAACATATATTGTGGAATCAATATACTACAGTGTTTTCCAAGAAACATTATATTCTGTACAACGTACTGAAATCTCCTTTATAGATTGCCTTTGTAATACAAAATTTGCCAATCCTCCACTGTGAGTCCATCCAAGTTGAAACCAAACCGGGGATGGTGCAGATATTCCATGTGAAAACCAAACAATCAGACAAAAGTCAAAACTGATACCAGTACCTCCTCTTGACTGGATTGTAGCTCAAGATGCCTCTTGGACTTTGAAGCAGGAGCGTCAGTCTGTTGATAGTGTTCACAGGAGGAGCTGGCCAAAATGAATGTTTTTTTTTTGGAGGCAACCGTCAGCTGGTGTGATGTGACTGTATTGTAGCAAGATTTTGAGAGCTGTCATGATTGCTTGGAAAAAGCAATATAATTTCAGGCCAACTAATTTAATCCCTTTGATGCCAAGAGATTTGCTACTGCTAAGTCCAAATGCAGAGAGATCTCACCAGCACTTTTATTAAGGCAAACTATGTGAAAGCTTCACTCCATTTTGATGGACAGGATTATTAGGGAAGAGGCAATAATTTGTGGAAGCCTTATTTTCATGCCATTTCTGGGTATGATATCAAAGTTAGCTGCGAGGCCAGCTCTCCCCTCTCTCCCCACTTCAGGATGGTGTGGGTTTGGTAAACTCCACCAAGAATCCTCTCAACAGTATAGTCAGCATTAGAAACACAGCACATATCCATGCCTCAGGAATAAACAGAAATAAAGCTCTTCCCTAAAGTAACCTAACTAGAATTCATTCCCCCTTACTTTTTATTGTTTGGTTCACCTCTGTAAAGCTTTTCAGCATTTATATTCATTTTGCACTGTCAAAAGCTGAACAGGAGTAAGATAACAAATGGTTCTGGTAGCAGCTGTCACCACCTACTGTCTGTGTATGCCTGTGTGAATCCCTAAATGGAAATAAAGTACTTTAATAACACATTTTCTCTAAACTGTCCTCATGGATAAAGTTACTCTCAAATCAGTCCATGAACACTTTCCAATTCGGTGCCCATTTCAGCCTGCATCTCTGCCTCTCCTCTGCAGAATCTATGTAGGTATGCAGCAGTATAATTTAAAGACATTTCAGATAGGAAAAAAACTTTAACAGCACACCTTCTGTGACTGCTGCTTGCCTGCGTTAGCTGCGTTTGGTGTTTGAACCTTCTTATAACCTGCCTAATTTCCTTGCTATAAATTAAGCTGACTGTCCATAGCACTTTTGCGCTGTGTTGGCTCTAGCCAGGAAGCGCCCAGAGCCACAAATTAAACACGAATTGCTCTGCCCTCCCTGTTCCTGCACGATACCTTCCAGGAGCAGATGGCAGCTGGGAGGATAAATACCTCCAATTTCTTAGGGCCCCGAACACAAAAGAAACTCCACTTCCAGACGGGCTGTAGGGCACTGCTTTACACCGGGAGAGGTGAGGCAGCATTGCACCTTTGTGTTTATCTGTCATTGGTATCACGGTGCCTGTGAGACGTGCAGGGAGCTGTGGGGTTCAGGCACCTAAAGACTTTTAGCTGCCCAGCTTTGAGAAGCCCTTTACGGATCCAGGCAGTGGTGACGTCCCGAGCCACGCGTGATGTTGACCGTTGAGCACCAGTCTGAGTCCAGGTCTTTCAAGATGGGCTAGTGCCTCCTCCAAGGCTGTCCTAAGTATTTTTTTTCTTTTTCTTCTCTTTCTATTTTTTTCCTTCTTGTGTTACCTACTGAGGGATCTACTACATGGACCTTGTCACCGTTTTGCAGTGATTGCAAAATGTGGTTTGCATGTCTTTGGGTCAATGAGGCTTTGGATTGTAAGTGACAAGTGGTAGGTGATTATTATTTTTAATCAACTATACTGCTTAACATTTACAAAGTATGGAGAAAATATTTGATGCTTTTGAGCACCTGTCACCTCCAGGTAAATAATCTAATAGCATGTGAGGAAGCCAATTAGAGTTAATTAGAAATTGACTGATCTGCTTTGGCACCAAAGTGATTGGAAAATATGGCCTGTCCTTTCTGGAATAGGGATTTTGCTCTTGTGCACACACATGAATGAGGAAATATATTGTTTTGTGGTCAACTTGTAGCATTCCTTTGAGGAAAAAAAGTACTTTATAAGGCAGATATGTAACAGCGGTTTAGGCAAGAACAGGGACACGAATCCTTATAGACAAATAGCTGTGCAGTTCCTCAGCTTTATTTCATGGTGATGGGCATGCTGGAAATGTCGAGAAGATTAATAGATTCAAATTCAGTGATCAAAAAATGGGAGCATGTCCAAATGGATCATTATAACAGATTCCCACTCTATCTCACAAGCCAGATTTGAGCCATCTGTAAGCTTCACATTCCTGGTCTAAAAATCTTCTGCAGCCATAAAAGACAATAAGTATCAGTAGAACAAAAGAAAAATCAATTTCTTGGCTTTGCAGCCTAAAAATATAGTGATGGGACTATGGGGAGAGAGAAACTGCTGATTATCAGGGCCTCTTTTCCCTTTTTTTTCCTTTTTTTTTAGCAAGGTAAATGACTAGGCCATATTTCGGAAACTATTTTGTTATTAGCAGTTAAAAGAATATTTCTAGAGAGTAAATTCAGCATCTCACATTCAGGCTTTGGGGCATCAGTGACTGTCATCTTTGTTCTTTGTCTGTCCTGGTTTTGGCTGGGATAAAGTTAATTGTCTTTCTAGTAGCTGGTATAGCGCTGTGATTTGGTTTGAGTATGAGAATAACGTTGGTAACACACTTATGATTTTAGCTGTTATTGGGTAGTTGTAGTGTCTATGCTAAGTGAAGGACTTTTCAGCTTACCACGCCCAGCCAGGTGCACAAGAAGCTGGGAGGGCACAGCCAGGACAGCTGACCCAGGCTGCCCCAAGGGATATTCCCAACCATGGAACGTCATGGCCCGGATATAACTGGGGAAGCTGGCTGGGAGGTGGGATTGCTGCTCAGAAACAGACTGGGCACCAGGTTTTTCCTTCCACAGGTGGTGATCAATTGCATTTGTGCATCACTTTTATTTATTAATTATTCTCTTCCTTTGTTACCATACTAAACCATCTTTATCTCAACTCACAAGTTTTTTCCCTTGGAGAGGGAGTGGTGAGCAAGTGGCCATCTGGTGCTCAGTTACCAGCTGAGGTTAAACCCAACACACCAGGACCTAGTGTACTCCCAGGAAGTTTGTAGACGACCTGTGCTGATGATAAGGATAGATAATTTATAAGTCTGATTTTTTAGGTCCAGAAAGTGGGTGCTAAAAATAAATATCTAGCCTTTCACATGCTCTCTTGTTGCCTGAGAGAGGCATGGCGACCTGGTCCTCTCTCTTGGACTTTCATGGTGTTAAACTGTATCTAGTCATTGCACAGCTCTTCTTGGTGAGAGGGGCTACGGAAAACTCTATCAAGTCCCACTTTCTGCCCCTTTCATTCCAGTGGATGACTAGGAATTCCAGTCTCCATGCTCCATAAAATAAGGGGTTACATTTTGGTCTACATTGATGGCTTCTTGGACCTCCAGACCCACCTGTAAAAAGAGACAATGTTGGAGGAGGAAGGGTGGGCAGAAATGTGGCTGTGCCCTAGTCTTTCTGCAGCTGATCCAATGGTCACAACAGGGAGCACATCCAAAGCTCCTAATCCTGCGGTGCTCCCAGGACTGCCCTTGCAGCAATGCCTCTAAGAAAGCCACCTATGCTTTTCTAATGTGCTCTACCAGCGGACAGACTACTCAAGATGAACCTCGTTTGACATAGGTATTTATATAGGGAATACTCATTTTTTGCTTCTCGTATTATGAAATGAACAGAAAGCTTGGTTGAACCATGCTGCCTAACTCTATGGTGGTATGTAACTATGTCCACAAGGTACCGGTGCCACAGCTTGAAATATTTGCTTTTTGCAGATATTGTTGCCTGGAAGAGGGAGTGTGGTCTTCTCCACAAGCAGTGATTCACAAGGCAATGAGCCACAGAGAAGGTTAATCTAAAAACTCAAGGTGTGCAAAAAAGATGGCACTAATGTTTATCTCTCTGCTATAGGAACGGTGCCCATAATAGCCATCTGTGGAAAATGGAGATATTCCAGCGTGTGGAAAGTGCCACAACAGCTCTCTGGTGAATTAATCACATGCTGTTTGAGGCCTTCACCTCACACGTGGGATGCATTTCATGTCTCTGAGTTATTCAGTGCCGAAAGCTGTGTGCTGAGATACTGTGGACTTCTTTCTGTGCGCAGCAGTCGTGAACCTTTCTCATTTATTTTTTAATCACGGGGGATTATTTTCAGAATAACAGGGTCTGAAATTTAAATGTGTGCAGGTTTTAACCAGGCTGATGTTTCTGAAGTCTTTTACTCTCTCTGATGTTAAGAGATTAGTTTGAGACAAGATCTTTCGATCCTCATAAAGGTTTAATGTTATTTTGTAGCTAAGCTGTTAATAATTGGCTTGAGATTTTATAGATATACATACATGGTTTCCACTGAGGCTTTAAGCTAAAGAGTGATTTCTCATACCCTTCATATCCCAGTCCAGATGTTCAAGTCCTATTTTCCTGTGTTCCAACAGATGGATGCCAAAAATCTAGGGAAATTTACAGTGTTTCTCAATATATATATAAAATATAGGGTATTATTGAGCTGGGAGGTAAAAGAGTGAAGACTATTGCCCCAATTTCTTCAGCTATTTTCCTCACTAGCAACAGAAAGTACTTCGTTCTTAAGCTCTAATGGGGAGAGTTCTCCAAGGGAGCATTATTTTTTCCTCTCCGAGGCCAACTATAATGCAGCTGACTAATGCTAAGTCCCTCCTGATTAATTTAATGGTAGCTAAATAGTGCAGAAATAGTGAGAAGCCACCAATTCTTCTCCTGATAACACTGCTTTCCTGATTTCTGCAGTAATCAGCAGCATGCTGTCCAACTTATAAAAGTCTCTAAATTAAACAAGTATTTCAATTTTCCTTTCTGACTAATAATTTTCCTCTCTTTTTTTTTTCCCCCCAAATCCAGTAATTTCAGTGCTAGACTTTCAGAACTGCCTGTTATTTGCATATGTGGAAAGCAACATGATCTAAAGAATGATAATACAATACAAATATATAGATGGATCTAGAAAAGACATTTTGAGTTAAAGAGGAGCCAAGAAATGTATGATATTTGCAATATGTAATGTAGCACTAACTTAGTGATACTATTCAAATTTATTGCTATGCACATGCTTTTCTGGATCAGGGTGTCTAACTCAAAATGTTGTCATGACAGACTAAAGCCTTAATTTCCTTAAATCTGAAAAATATCTCTAAACATTTTACACTAGAAACCATAACTTTGAATTTCCTGACCTTTGAACTTGTTACATATCCTGCATCTCTTCACTCACATGAAGTGCAGAATTTTTGTTTATTTCTTCAAAAAATGATGGGAAAAACAACCAGTTTCAGTTTCAGCAGCTCAAGTTTTCAGGTTTTTCTCTACGCCATCCACAACTTGTCTATATCCAAACAAATAGAGAAATTGGAGAGGATGCAAAGAAAAGCAAGAAAAGTGATAGAGGGATTTAGAAAACATGACCTGGGAGGAAATGCTAAGAGAAGGGAATTTATTTCATTTAGAGAAGACTGAAGACATATGCTGAGAGGTTGCAAGTACAGAGAGAATAGGGTGCTTAACTGCTCTGCATGTCAAATAAGGATACAAAAAATTAAAAAGTTATGGGCTATTTTGCAGCATGGAAGATGTGGAAAAACTGCTGATATAGATGAGAAGTCCCTCTTACTGGCGACAATTAGAAATAGAGTACAGAAGTGTCTTTCAGGAATATTCTGGTTTTTGCTTTTGAGGCATTAAGAGGCTGCTGAGAAGCCCCAGCCCTACAATTCTCTGACTTCCCAGTCGCTCATCCACAATCCCAGGAAGGAATTCTTTAATCTCTGCTTATTCTTTCACCGGGATGTCTGTTAGCTAGCCTTTCCATTTCCTCTTAGGAGCAGAAAAGTACTTTCCTCTCAAGTGACACGTGTGTTTATTCCCATCAAAGCACATTTCTGAATGGGGGAGGGGAAGACTAAAAAGGATGAGGCTTTCTGGTTTTACTCACTCACTGCTATAATATTTATAGTTTTAACATAAAATGCCTTCAGTATTGTAGAAAAAAAAATAGGAAGAGGGTATTTGCTTGTCAACCGCAAACCTCTAAGGTTTTACAAATGCTTTTGAATTAAGTTTGGCAGTACAGCACTGAAATAAGTATAGTTGGACACTTTTTCAGGATGTCAAGTGCATAGCTGAAGTGATTGGGGTCAGAGGGAAGATAAAACATTGGGGAGAGTCCAGCTTGCAAGTCCTCTATTCTAATCACCAACCATATTCCTGTAAAATGGAAAGTGTCTCTCATTTTTTTAATTTTATTTGAGACGCAGACACTGGCCTTTAATGGTTTTACAGCTAGGAAGAATGTTTTTGGGTTTTTTTTTGCATCATGTATCCTAGAAAAAGTCAAGCCCTCATCTGCACAGTAAATGTTTAGCAGCTGGGTTAATTGTGAGGATACAGGGCATCTTTCAAGGTTTATGAGATAGCTATGCTCTTGGAGATACTGTTTTCAAAATGCTCTAATGGTACCTCTTTGAAAGCAGCCTTTGGCTGCAGAGTGCTACTATTTAGCAGGTTTAACATGACTAAAAATTGAGACACTCCTATCATTATTAAATTTCATTCTGCACACAAGCAAACAGTTTATCATAGTCTGTTCCCAGCAATTGTAATCCAATTTTTGTTATCTTACATTGTTTAAAAAAAAAAAAAAGAGAGAGAAAGATACCGTACATCAATCTGATAAAAATGTTTAAATAACTGGTGCTTTTTTGTGATTATGTCAGTTTTATAGCAGCATTATGGAAACACGACAGGGTAACTAAAATCTGATTACGTCTAAGTCCTTGCCCATTATGTGATTATTATGAACCATGACTTCGACTGGCACATTATGAATTACATGGTCATAATACAAGGGATTTCCAATATAATTAACTGAGATTAGCAGCACTAGAGAAATCTGGGAATAATGATACAACTTTGAACAATCAGTTTTACTGTAAATGCTGCTAGCTCTGGCTTCCAGGAAACAGGAGGCTGGTGGATGTGACCGGGACCCACCTGCTGGGTTTCCTACACCTCTTTTCTCTTCCCTCCCCCCATGAAATTAAATGTAACCTTGCCAGAGCGTTAGGAACTCCCTCTTTTATTCTTTTCTTCTCGTATTATACTGATAAAACTCAAGGCTGGCTAAGATTTTTTCAAAAATGTCAAAGGTCTTTTGGGGAGCTCAGCCTGAAACTGGAAAGGGCTCTGCTTTTGAAAGCATGGCAATGTCTCCTTATTGAAGAACAGATCCATTTAAGACAGCTCGAGTTTGAGCACATAAAGGCAGAAAGTCATGAAAATCACAGATGAGTTTCAAAGATCATAGCCAAGGCCATACTATTTTAGCATCTCGGGCAGGCAAGAGGTCTTTCTGTCCACAAAACCCCAGCTGAAGAAAGCTGACTGTGTCCAGAGGGGCTGCTCATGACTGGTCCTGTCCTTTCTCATGCAGCAAAAAAAAAAAAAA
>VXBL01006287.1:2828093-2886088 GCA_013400195.1 Aramus guarauna | reverse complement strand
ATTTCTACATGGATCTAGTGGCTACCATCTGGCTTTAGAGAAAAAGGGGAAATGGAGTGCATGATGGAAATGCTGACTAAAGTAGACCTTCTGTTTTACCAAAGAATTGAACATTTCACCAAGTAGTACATGGACAGGCTGGGGTTGAGTGGGAACTCCCCTGATTATTGAGGTATCATTTGTCCCTGATAGAGCTGGGATTAAAAAGAGGGGCTCTTTTTTTTTTTCTCCTCTCTCTCCAGGTCTTAAATTTCCTCTATACATAAATACAATTGAAGACTTAGAGAAAAATACAAAATCATTTGAGATTTTTTTTAGTTCAGTCCAGTGCCGCCCTCCTCCTATGATTTATTTATAGCTCTTAATTTTCAGATTTCACGTGAAATTGCATCTCAGGATTTTTATTAAACCATACACATCCCGGGTTTGTGCTCCTTCTTTGCTTTGATATTGTTACACCCGGTCAGTACAATGACAGCCTTTCATTTACTTTGCTATGGTGATCATACTTCTTTAACCCCATACCTCCAGTGCTGTGGAGAAGTGCTCCATCGCTGCTGTGTAGTTCTCCTGCCTGTAGCAAGTGCTGGCTTCCTGGAGGGTCACCTGAAGCTGTTTGTCAATCTGGGGCAAAGCGCTGCCATTAGGTGTGCTCAGAGCATCTGCTTTTCCAGAATCACGACACGCTGATTGTGTGCTTGTAGATGCAAGAGGCTCAGCGAACTCAAAGAAAATGTCCTCTTCATCAGTGTAGACCAACTCCGTTTCTATGTCCATTAGGCTTTTCAGAGGAATGTGAGACAGAGGCGTCGGGATTAACTGATTGCCAGTCTCCAGTGTTGTTTCTTCCTTTTTAACAGCTGGTTTTTCATTGTTTTTTGATTTCCTTTTACGGTTTGCTCTGTTTACATCATTACTTTGTTTTTCCTTCGTTTTCTCTGCCATTTTTATTGTCCTCGTTACATTTTCTTCTGCTCCATCCCCAAAGTGGTTTTTGACCTCTTGCAATGTTTCTGGAATATCATTCAATTTGTTTGCTGCTACATTTGACTCCTTACTACGACGCATTTGCTGAGAGGTCTCATTCTTGCCATCCATGCTTACGAGCTTTTTTTGGAAGTCAATGCTGCTTTCTGATGCCATAACTTGAGCAAAGAAAGAGCCCTAGGAGACAATGTAGAAACGTTAAGAATACTCAGATGTTGCAAAGCCAAAAAAACCCCCATGCAAATGCTTTCTCTGCTAGGCATATTGTAGACACCGTTATGAGAAAAAAATCTTCAACAGTTAGTATACAGAATATCAGACTTGCTGTAATTACTTTCTCTTTCCTGTATAAAAGTTTAAGGCATCTTAAATATTTTTGATAGCTCTCGATAATGGATGTATGTTGATGTAAAGCAATGCCAGTGTATGAGTTTGTTATATCTGCATCAAGAAGGGAAAATCTGGCTTTTAATCAAAAGAAAAATGACCAAACCCCTGTAACTGATTGACTCACATTGTATACGTTGTTACAGGGTGCAAAAAAATCACTGTGGCGTGATTTTTGAGAGCTGATAAGCACAGTGACTGAGGTCAGAGAGGGGTGTTCAAAAATCAGGCAGAGTGGATGTATTCCAGAGGGGCACAAGCTCCAAGTCAGGTCCCAGCTTCAGCTGCATTTGAGCAAAATTCAGGTCTGGATTTGGGTTTCAAAGCCAGTTCTTATTGAACCATCTGCAAAGGACATGAGCGTTGGTACTAGGAAGCAACCCTCCCCCAGCAGTGAACAACCTAATTGTCAGTTCAGGGAACTGGTGGTGGATTCAAACGGGTACAACAAGGTGCAGAATCAAGTTCATAAGCCGCCTCTCAACACCAGTTCCTCTACAATAGGAAGGGTGACTCGATCTGCATTGTAAACTCATAATTGTGGTCAGATTCAGAGGAAATGTTGATTTTCATCTGCTCCTGCTGACTTCAGAGTGGAAAGGGGGAAGGCACAGGTAATTTTCTTCTCAGTTTTTCCATCAATTATGAAAAGTTTAGTTGTGAATAGCTATAATGATGATGCTCTTTCAGAAGGGTTTGTTAAGCATAAGCACTCAGCCTTTAACCTCCATACGTTTAGCACCAGTTTAATGTACTTAACTACAGGTACAGATTGTACAAAGGAAAGGCACATAATAAATGTGTGTCTGTTCGGTTAGAAACAGATTTTAAACAATAAGCAACTTGTTGAGTTTTAGTGAGGGCCCTACAGAACACGCTGCTGCACAAATAAAAGCTGCCAGAGTGTGACCTGGATGCCGTGGTAGGGTGATCCTTTACTGTTTAGGGCCATGGGCATTAGACAATGGGCAGAAATTTATAGAAAGGGGTAAAGGGAAGAGGTGGAAGCTTTTTGAGGCCATACGAGAAGCTGATACTGAATTTTAACATAAACAGGGTTTCAATTCTTTGCCATGTTTTCCCCCCTTCCCTGGCTAAGCCAGGTTGCAGCCAAGACTGTCACCAGCCCTGAAGTAGGGAACTTGTTGATTTTTGACATTTGTTCACAACCTTCAGGCTGAAAACTTTACTGTAGCAGAACTGCCTGTGGAGAAACTTATTCCTCCTTCCACGACTGCAAGAGGAGCGAGAGGTGAGGGGATAATTGTGTGATTTAAGGTAATTTCAGCAGACTTTTTTCTGCAATGTGCTGAGCAATCACAACTCCTACTGAGTTCAATGGGGATGGAAAACCACTGGCCCTTCCCAGATAGTGCTCCGCACTTGGCAGAATAGAGCTCAAAGGAATCATATTTATAGCAAGCTATTTTGAATGGCAGCAGTAAAGCAGCTGGAAAAGGCTAATGTACTTGCATCTGGCAGCAATTTTACCTGTTTGTAAGACATTCAATCCCTTTTTAAAACAAACCATAGCATAGGCTAAAGATTGGAAGCCGCTTTTTTCAGCGCTGGCTTCAGCACTAGGTAATTTAGGAAATTATGATTTATCTTCACTGTGCAGTGGAGCAGAGATACTCCAGCCAGCCCCAGCACCAGCTGAAGGGATGAGCCTGATAATTTTGGTGCCATATCATGCCAACATAACGGTCACATACGAGACCTGTGATGGACTTCCATGTGGCCCCGCAGTACATGGCTATCCCAGGTTCTGGAGGGGCAACACAGGACCTTCACAAGCTCTTGGGTAGGCTGGTCACTGAAGGTCCTAGAGAACTCTAGAAAATGAGATTTAAGTGTCTATATCAGATACAAGCTTGCAGGATTTTTTCTCTGAGCAGCCCTATAGTACCAAGGAGCTCCCAAGGAAAATTAATGGACTGTTCTCACGAGAAAGCTCTCAAAGGTAAAGCCCTATATCTGATGGGGGGTTGATATCAGCGTGAATGGGAAATTGGCTGAACCAAACTGTTTGCTGTGAGGCTGTCTTAAGAAGTTTAAAATAATTTACCATGGAATGAAAAAAAGCAGAGCGTGAATGGTGAAATACACACCAATAATTCTTTAATCGCTTATGGACGTTTTTCTGGTGGACCAGCACCTGAAATGAACTTTGCTGTTATCAAGTGGATTTATACTGCTCCTATTGTATTTCTAGGTATTCAAGCTGATTAACATGACTTTGGGTTGTGCAATGGAAGCACGTTGTAACTCAGGCAAGCTCACTTTAATCACTGCCTCAATAAAAAAACACTTCCAGGGAAAAGCTTTTAGAAAATCATTATCTTTGTCAGTTAAGTATTTTCCTGAGACTTTGGTTAAAATGTCTGTTTTTTATTTTGGAAGCGTTTACTGTAAAATGCTTCTAATGAATCACTATACAGGGGGGAATATAGATAGACAATTTAGCGCTATAGTCAGAAGGAAACAAAATTTGTGGGCTCTCAGGAATGATCTTCCTGATCAGTCATAAGCAAGTTCAGCTTTCTGCACATTTGAGGGTTAATCTTCACCAAGAGACCTCTGTCCATGGCACTGCCAGCCAGTACAACCAAGCATTTTATTGGGTCTGTTGGTAAGGAAACCACATCTCTTCAAATGGAAAGGCTTACATGAAAAAACNGGCACTGCCAGCCAGTACAACCAAACATTTTGTTGGGTCTGTTGGTAAGGAAAAAAACATAAATGCAAAAGGAACATAAGATCATTTATCTTTTAAAATCTACTGGGTTTGTCTGTTGATTTCCCAACATATCTAGGAAAACCTTCTTGGGGAGAGTGGCCTGCCTACTAGATAACATAAATTTCCTTATGTGCATGATCTTATGAACCCTATTACTTATGCTTTTTGTTCTGTATCCAGTTTGATTCTGCTTTCAACACCTTCTATTATCTCACATCAGATTAGAGAAGAACCTGCTGATAAATCACACTGGCACTTCAGCTGGCACCTAGTTGTTAAATTCTTTGCCAGTTCTTTGATGAGCCCTTTTTTCTTCAGAATTTAAACTTTGATTTCAACCAAAAAAGCTTTTGCCCTTATAGTTGTGAAATAAAACCTTTCTAAACACAAAAGACTGCAGTGCTATCCTCCTGAATCTGCATATAGCAAGGCAGAACCACGGGGCTACATTCAGCATTGATTTAAGTGGAGGGACAGGAGCGGAATTTCTTCTAGTGGTTCTCAGAAGGGGTTAAGCTGACTTGAAACTGAACCAATACCTTGCTGTTACCAGCTCTTTGGGACATGAATTCTGTGTGGCTGTGCTTCAGAAAATCGTCTGTTTCCCAACTTTGGTTCATTAGACAGCGCAAGTTGCTGTTTCTGAGGATCACAGTTGCCTTTTATGGCAGAGGTTGTGGACAAAGACGCAAATACAAGGAGAGGTTCCCAGTGTTGGCCTGCTGGATCAGAGGCTTTCATGGTTCAGAGGTGTAGGGGGATGGCATGGCAGCTGGGAAGCAGAAAGGGGACCTGATGATTGTTTCTTACTCTGAACCAGGTTCCTTGCCATTCGACAGCAGTCCAGGTGGACCCACGCTCTGACATTGAATGTGCCTTGCTAAAACTGAGAGACAAATTAGGCATCAGGTCGGGAGACTGCAATATTTGTCCCTCCCCCACCCTGATCAGAACTGGCAGAGATTTCTGTTGTCACTGTTTTGTTTTATTTTCACTTCCTCTGCAGCATAAGGTACAAGCTGCCTCATTCGGGATGGGCTGGCTGTACCTCATCTGCTGTTCCAGAGGCTCTAGTCATTAGTGGTCCATCTGTACTTTGGGCTCTCTGCTGTGAATGTGCAATGCTGCATGGTTTCTAGAGGATAACATCACGTTTTTCAGCCAGAGCATGACGGTATCTGCAACACATATGCATTTCATGCAAAGATAGCCCATCTGTCTTTCAGTGAGCTCGCTCACGTACCAGTAGCTGTACAGTTGTGTTAGCCTGATACCCCGCTCAGGCTAACTCACCCTGCCAGAGGATACATATAATGGCAACTGCCATATTAGTATACTACTTAGAGAGTGATGGGACTTTTCCAGAAAGTTATAGGAACCAAACTCTTTCATCCATAAAAGTCTTTTTCTCCCAGAAGGACATTTGAAATCACAGGGCAGTCATCTGCTACAGTTCATTTCAGTGCAAGTGTTGGAACAGACAAAACTGCATCCAAAACTATGGAGGAAGTATAAGAAAATTATACCACTGGTACTTGTACAAGTGTTGTCCCACTCCTTCAATGTCCTCTAGTACAGACAGAGAAATATAGTACTATAACAAAACACATCCAAAGCCCCACAACAGATAGGTCATTAGCTGCCCTCCTCTATAATAATTTCACTTATATTGAATTCCAGATATCCTGATCCATCTCTAAGGTGAGGATGCTCCGGTTTTATCACTTAAAAATGAAGCAAGATTTATCTGTATTAGATTTACAGGCAGACTTTCTGAATGAGCATGTGCACCGACAACAGCTATGCTGAGATCTGAACTGGAGATTTTTCCAGTCCATCTTTCAGCAGGATGACTTTTTAAGCACTTCCTTTACTGCTGAATACCACAAAGGCTCAGACAATCTATTGATGACGAAGGTCAGCACCTTCTTAGCAGCCCATAAAGTGAGTCTCTCACAATCAGGTTTCAGACTTTTTAAGATTCTAGCCATTTCTTTAGGCAATGAAGCAACCTAGTTCTTTCATCTTGCTATTTTTATTGTTTGAAAGCCTGAGTCACATCTGATCTTTTTTATTTTTAGTTTTCTTTTGGGGAAAAAAAAAAAAAAGGCCTTAATGTATCTTTTTTTGTTCAGTACTCTTATTTCTTTGTGATAGACATAAGTAATGGCTCATTCAGTGCAAAATCAGAACTCCTTACATTTTTCTTACTGTGATAAGGGCACACTTGCCATTATTACAGCTGCATTGTCCACATTGCTGCAGTAAAGGTTTTGTCAGCACTTCCACTCTAAACACTATTTTTGCTCACTATATTTAACATGTTTATAAAAATGATAACAATAAATTTGGGTCTGTGATGAAATTTGGCAAGGGTAATTGTGGTTTTTTTCGTAGTAGTTTGCAGGGATTTAACCATATTATACTAATTGCTCTTTGAGGCGGAAACTCACGTATTAATTGTTTATGTGGTGCTGAGTACAACAAAGCACTACTCTCATTAGGCTATAGACATAAGAGAAATATTAAATTGTATTACTAATTACTGTGCACAGTTACAGGGAGCTAGTTCACTAGGCACGCTTATGCAAAGACAGTCAGGTTGGGCTTACTGTTGTTCAAAGTAACTCCAATTCCTTCTACTACTCATAATAGAAGTTAAAGTTGAAGGTAAATATGACAGAATGTAAGAAACTAATCATGGTTAAAATACTTAATGTGTCTTTAAATGTAATGTGCAAAAAGAAATAGGAAATACAATTAAAATAATCGAGAGAAGTTTTGACAAAGTATGTTAATAATGTGGTTGTCATTCCCTTCTTGAAAAGTGTTTAAATGCAGGAAGGAAAGGATGGCCTGAAGACCACTGTCATGTTTCTAGGAATCTAGGAGTCTTCTCCGAAATAGTTGGGCATTGATTTGGCAGAAAAGGAAAACAGATAATTCACTAGTCCCACTAATTTTGGATAGTCTTGTATAGTAATGGGATCTGCTTCCTCTCCCTACCCGAATATTTTTTCTTCTTCATTCTGTGGTTGGTCTGTCTTATCTTTCCTGGTAGCCTTTCTTGAAGAAAGAGAGGCTAGACAGCCATGGACCTGCAGAGCTGGGTGGAGTGATTGTAGAGGCTGCTTCTCCCAGGTCAATACTACCCTTCTCTTTTACTGCTGCAGCTCCTAGTGCATTTCTCTGCAAATTAAAGCAGCTTAGGGTAAACAGATACATAGAAATATCTGGGATTTGAGCTAATCCACTTCATTAGGCACTGAAGCAGACTGGAAAAATATACCATGAGCTAGGAGTATGCAAATGTCAGCCATGGGAGAGAGGAGGAAAAGAGGGGGGATAGGCACGGATGGGAATTTCTACTCTTCCTGCCTTCTCCAGCAAAAGCCCATCATATGTATTGTGTGGTTTGTTGGCTTAGCCAAGGCTGCCTGCTTGGGCACACAGCTGCCAATCTATAACCAGCATTAAGACAATTTTTTTAAGCTTTAGGGAAGCATTTTAAAAGGTTATAATACTCACTGAAATGGGTGAGCCAATCTCACAAGACAGCTCTTAATATTTTCCATTTCTTTGGGGCTTCTTCCCTTCCATATATTCTTTAAATTATATTATTTAAAAACTTCATATTATTGAGTATCACAGCAAAAAGTTAACTGTCCACAATTTAACACAAAATTAGGCACCTCAATTAACTATTTGTTGCTGTGGAGATGCACAAAGATCTTGTTAACAAGTTGTTTGAGTAAAAGGACAGTAGGCTAACTCCTACAATTATAACTCAAAATCAAGAAGGAACCAAAATCTCCCCAGCAGCATATCTCAGGAGAGTGAGGCAAAGCAAATACAGAAAAGAAGCATCAGTGATCACAACCTGGACGAAAGAAAAGGAAGATTCAGTACATGGTGAGGGCTCAGGATACGTGGTTGGTAACGAGTGTGACTAAGGAAAAATGAAGAGAGAAATTGAGGATGTTTTCTGCATATGTTTTCTTAGGGACTGTGTAACTGTCTTCCTTACACTCCTTCCTAGTGAAATGCTTCCTCTAAGAGTGTGGGAGAAAAATACTGAGAGACAAAAGAGACAGCAGGGAAAGCATTTCAGCTCTGCGTAATGATGTCATCCTATTAGTACAAAGGCTCGCATTGTCAATTAGGAAAAAAAGGTCAACGCTGTGTCTGATGGGGATGTGAAGCCTGGCTAGCCTTCCTCGACTGGATTCAGCAGCTCAGCACTGCAGGAGCAGAGCGGTTCATTTTCATAGCTAAAGGACCACTGAGAGGAAAGAGGGAGAGAAAATAGAAATTTTAAAATGGTAAAGGTTTCTACAGCAGGCTCCTGAAAAGTGGAATTGTGAGAACAAATAATTCCTCTGTGTGAGGAACAAGGATGTATGTGTGTGCCTAAGGTATAAACAGACCAGTGAGCTTAGGGTAATCCCTAAATGAAAAGGAATGCAAAGATTGGTCCTACAACTGAGGCGTTGTGCTGAAAAAGCTCGAGTGTTTTTTTTTTTTTTTTTGTTTNTGTAAAAAGCTCGGTGTTTTTTTTTTTTTTTTTTTTTTTGTACTGCAATATTTCCTAATTCTGTTGGGAAGACAAGAAAGCAATTTTTGAAGAGATTACAAAGCGAACGTCCAAGTGTCCTACTTGCTCTCATTCTGAAGGAGATGAAGAACTATTGATTTTCTGAAAAGATTGCTTTGAAATGGTGGGAGCTGAGTACTTCCAAAAAACGAGTGCAGAGGGGCAAAGTTTGGTTTAGGAGGGTTGCCTCAGACTGTGCTGTGGGCTTGATTAGATCTGCCAACATGCTATTAAGAGGTCTGCATCTCAGAAGTGCTCTGGGCAGCCCTGCCTCCAGGATGAGGCAGGAATTCAATGAGAGCTCACAGTACAGAGCGGGCTCTCTTTCACTTCACAGAATCATCACATTCCTATGAGACTAGGCGTAGGAAAGCCCAAACCTGAATGAGATGTTAACAGATCTGTAATGACTTCCATTACCTATATCAGCCACTAGATCCACAGCAAAGAAGGTGCCTGACACCTTGCACGGCACTTAGGTCAAATGTATGGCTAGGGAGACGTGGCTGAGGGTGCAGATCCTTTTCTTGCTCTAGCTATACCAGACAAACAGGTTACTGTGATCCCACCCAACCCTAACTGCTGGTCACCACCCCAGGATGGGTGTCACCATATTGTCCCCTCAGTGCTTCTCCTTAATTGGCATTAGTTGAAAAGAACCGTATTAAATGAGAACTATCATTTTAGCTGTTGGTGTTTCTATTCACCAAATGCAAAACTGCACCATTACCTCTTGTGATACGGTAAAACCTTCGCTGCAACATCCAAGCTCCTAACTAGGACTGCTCCATTTGAACAAAACCAACTTTGGTAGTGATCCTTCCTTTTGGTTACACTAACTACGTAACTGGAATGAAGCTGGGGTGTACAGAAACCTGGCAAATCAGTACAGCAGCTTCCTAGGTCACTAATTTTATTGGACACTTAGTAAAAAATCTAGTATCTTTGTGTGCCTAATTCTGTGCTCTACTAATAATACTAGAAACCTCCCCAAATCAAAGTCAATCAAAAGGAACAACAGGGAGAAAAGGAAGGCATGAGAATGGTAAGAAGAAAAGTCAGCAAGTAGGGCTCTGAGAAACTAAGAGCAGGATTAGAAAGGCCATCATATCAAGATGCAAAGTGAATTTTAGTGGACTGAGGGACTGTCTGTCTTCTGAATGTCCTTTCATATTGTTCCACTTCCCCACAGGGGGAATCTCCCTAGATAAATATCATTAACTAGAATTCCTTTTTCTTGTCTTTTATTGTTGTGGCTTTTATTTCTTTGGTGCTGTTGTTCTTTACGAATGATGGAAGAAAAAGAGTAAAATTAGTAGAGTACAATGCAGGATGAGGGAACAAGGGAGCAGAGAGTGGGTGCTGGCAAGTCCCTCCTGCTCCTCTCGTAATAAGGATGCTCTTGCAGCAGGGGTCCATGGGGACGACAGCCTGAACGAGAAAGGGGAAATCTTAAAGGTCTTGTCCAGATCTTCTTCTGGTTAAATTAACACTAATCTGTCCCAAAGATTTTAGTGAGTCTTGGAAACATGGAAACTGATGAACCTTTTGACCACAAATGGGTTCCTATGATCAGAAATTCATCTTTGCAAAGAACAACATGTAAACGATATACCTCTATACCTCAGCACAACCCCCCTAAGTTCTCTTTTGCCAAGTTAGCAACTGAATTTCTGTGACCCCAACAGTACAATTTGTCTTGAAGCTTCTGCTCAAGTGACCTTTAAAGGCAGTGTTGAAATTCTTCTGCTCGGGTTTTGGAAGCTAATAAAGAGTCTGATAACTGGTGGGAGGGCACTGAAGCATTCATGCATGTGAAATCATATGCACGTCTATAACCTGAGATATTTCTGATACCATGAAAAGAAATGCGGAACTACTGGTTCTTAATCTCTCAAACTTTCAGAGCTGTTTCTAGACTCAGGTATTCCTGCAGTGACTGATGGTTAAACGGGATGTTTGTAAAAATCCCAAACCAGACGAGGTGGAGAGGTTTGTTTCCAAACCAACAAAGCTTTTTGTTTACCTGCAACAGGCTGTCTTAACAATTACTGTTTGCTGGCGGTAAGGGCTAACCTGAGACCTAGAGCTGGTTTTATTGAGTGGATTATATATAAAGCAGTGAAAACTCCAGGGTGCGCAGAAGCAAAAAGAGCGAGAAACTTTTCTGGTAGTAATAAAACCTGTTGAAATAGCCAAAGCATCATCATCAGGGACTAATCTGGCTTGGAGTCTGCTTGATTAAAAATAAGAAACAATAATTTTCTTATGGCTCCATAATTCAATTGAATAACTCGGTTAGTTATCTAATACTACTTTGTCATACAGAATGATCTGTATGTTGAAAGCCCTGTTCAGACATAAACTAATTAATTCTCATGGCAGGACCAGTCCTGTGAAGTGCTGTGCTTCTCCAATGTAAGAGAAATCAAGGAAGCACAATAACTCACAGGGTGAGGCTGAATTTCCCATTAGATATGTAATTAAATATTATGAGTCCCACTGGGACGCAGAGATGTTAAGCAGAGATATTAAATGAGTTAGCCGTAGCTGTGCATCGGTCCTTCCTCGGCTCCTGATTCGGAGCACAATGGTGGCAGCTATCATTGACCCATCCTCTAGACTCCTCTTCTTCACACCACCACTACAGTTGCCTTTTATTACTGGTGTACCTCCAAGGGATTTCATCTTAGGTACAGTATTTCTGCAGTAATGCTAGACAGAATGCGGCAAAATTCAGAGGTCAGAATATATGATAAAGCATATGGATAATTTATCTATCCGCCTTCTTATTTCACTAGCTACTTTAGCAAATACTCGAGTTGTGCTTATTCCCTTTCTCACAGTGTGGAATAATGAACTTTAAATATTCCTAGGCAAAAAAAGCCTGGGAGAAAGGAAAAAGAGAAAGGTGGAAAGATAAAAAAACCTTATGTGACACCAGGTGAATGCACATGTCAGTGATTTGGGGATTATATTAATTAAAAAGATATTTTAATACTTTCCAAAGTCATCATTACAAACCTAGATAATTTAGAGTTAGGGTTTCTGGAGGTTTTTTAACCCGCGTATTACAACTATGCATTTCACCCTTAATTGCTTTGTAATTTGACATGCAGTGGTTTAACAGTGGCAGCTGAAGCAAACCCAGTAACAACTGAGAGCTAAAGCATGCACAGATGAGAGCTCCTGACAGGCAGAGCTTCAATTCAGTAACTTTGTACAGGCAATAGAGCTGTAACATAAAAGTTAGCAGGAAAGAAAAGGTTGCGAAGAAGGACTGGCTGAAATAGCTCAGATTAACATTCAAGGCAGTTCTTTTACTTTGACAGCTTTTAGTTTCTTAGTATGGCTTCTGGTTTTAATTTCTTCTTTTAGCATCGTGTCTTCATTTTCCAGTGAAGAAATTGCCTTTTGTGCAATTATTTTAATCTCTGTGAATGTTTATTACCTCTGCTGCATTATTTTTGTCAATATGAATTTTAACCTTGAAGTGCTGCAGGAACAATAGGGAAATTTTTCATCCTTCCCTTGCTGAATAGAAAGGCACGTGGCACAGGTTCTATAGGTACAAATTTCCCATTCGGGATGTGCGAGCGAACCTGGTCTCTGGCATGCTTATGTGCAGTGACACAAATCGGTAAGAGCAGTGACAGCCAAGGGAAATCCAGTGGTGGTTGTGAGCCACTGGAAAAAAAACAACAACAAAGAAATCTGATCTAGCAGCTGATTCTAACATGTTTTTCTCCATTTTATTAAATGTGTGGTTGGTTCTTGCCTTTGTTTCCTATAAACTACGCTGGGACCGGAGCCAACGCTGTCACAGACTAATGCTGATTCTGTAGCCCATGCTTTTGTAACCTTTAAGTTATGCTACTCTAATGTTTTATTTTATGACCTTCCTGAGAAAATTCTGCAAAGCTCCAATGGATGCAAGATATTGCAACCTGAATATTAACTTGCAATATGGTGACGGAACATGTTACATCAGTTGAAAGAGAACTATATCACTCCCTTTTATCCAGCTGATTTTGCCAGGAGAAACACGTAGTGTTTGGCAGGGCTACACCTGGGACACAAACATCACATTACAAACTTTGCCATTAGTAGAGATCTTCCAGGGTGTTCCCTCAGCTCCGGAGTTTAAGGAGGAACAAGGGTTTGCAATTGCTTTCGTGTCCTGAGTACAGGTCACTTTTGGCCAGTACCCCAGTCGATTGAATTAACAGGCTACTGTAGGTTCAGTTTTGGAAGGTGAATGATGTTTTGCTTCTTTATATCATCTGCTATTGTAAATCTCTCTGGGAAGCATTCTTCTGAAGGTCTTATGTGGTGGTCGCGAAAGTCTGAGTGATGTCACTTATTCACGTTGGTTTGAAGTTACATGTAAAGCTTTGTTTCAAAATTAAAATTGTTTTTACCTAATATCAACCTGCCCACGAAAGAACCAACAAAAACCAAAGTGTCAATTTTCCTCCCCAGACTTGAGGGTTAGGAAATGGGGTAAGGATGGTGGCACATCCCTTTGGGATTACCAAAATCTGGGTTTACCCAGGGCCCAGTGCTCTGCTGTTGTCACCCTCTACATGTCATGAAAAAGGAAGCATGAGGCTGGCTGCTGGACCTGCACCTTCCTCCAAACCTGCCTGCAAGCCGCATGACAGACAAACATTTTGAGGCGGCAGCCCATGAGTTCATCAGCTCCTGCCCAGGGGCATAAATGTCGTTTTAAATACCAGCAGCACAAAGATGCTCTTGTACACCTGTCCACCTGACTGCGAAGTATCTTTGGTCCTTTTTGGTGCTGTGTTTTCTTTTTGACTATTACTGTCTTAATGTTGACCAACCAAGAACTGTTCATTTTGGGGAAAAAAAAAAAAAAAAAGCATTTGCTGCTGTCAGAGTGACTCTGGTTTGCAGAAGACAGAAAATTCCAGATTTTTCATTTGTGAGGCTAAGTAAAGCCATTAAAGCTTTAACCTTCAGTTATTCCCAGCAAGGCATCATTTCAGAGGATGCTGGAATTAAGCTAATAAATAAGTAGGGGGAAAAAACCCACAACAGAAAGCTAAAGCCAGGGACTTTGAGCAGGGCCTGCTTTGCATCCTGGCTTCTGTGAATTCTTGCTGCAGCTGCTCTTGCAGCTGCATTATTTTCAACATCAATCTGAGTGATGCTATGTAATAGCCTCGTTACAGAGGGACTAAAGAGCTAACAGAATCCTAAAATCGTCGGACTTTTTATAAAATTTACATTCTGAAATACCATATTTAAGCTATTTTTCAATGTTTGAATTTAAATGGGCACAATTAGACTTGATTTTTATTTTGTTTTTCAACTGGTAGTTATTACATTGAGCTAGTATTCCTCGTGGTCACGGTCCTGCGAACACACACATGCAGCATCTTAATTTTATAGGAGTGAGTAGTCTCTCAGAGTCACGTAACATTAGACATGCAAACAAGCAGTTACAGAGCTGGGGCTTATATTTGTAATGAAGAAATGTGGAACGCAGCAAAACATTTTACATTGAATTTTCTGCCTATTCTTTCAAAACAGCAATGATATATGGAGTTCCCTCATTGCTGGCCTTGCTTACCATTTCAATCAGTTGGTAAAAGCCCCAGTGACTTTGTCAGAGCAAAGATAAACCAATGCAACACACTTTAAAGGATTAATTTTTACATGCGTCCAGAGATTGCCCATAAAAGTTTGTCAGTGGTCACATTTGAATACTATTACCACAGTATTTCATCTATATTTCCTAAATAGTTTTGCAAGCTTAGGTATGGATATCCTGGCACCAACTTGCACAGATATAACTAATGACCGTTTGAGGATTAGGCACCGTAAAGGGAACGTATCTAATAAAAGACTTCATTTAGTGATTCTAATGTAATGCAATACATTGTAGTATTACAGTTCCTGAAAACAGTGCAAGTACAGCACGAGCAGTATGGCCACCCTGGAATACAACAGGCATCATCTTATTTAGCAGGCTGCTTACAACTTGGCTTCTCGAAGGTATGCAATTAGATGGCAATCGCAATGTTATATTTAAATAATGTCTCTAGCCCTCGTGGTTGCAGGAAAAAGCTTGGAAATATAACTCAAATATCATGTAAAGGTTCAGGACATAAAAGGAAAGAAATCAAAGCATGTAGTTGTAAAAAAACCCCAAACAACCCAACCATTTTTATCTAGTTATAGATGTTCCTGGTTGCCTGCCTGAGGATATTTAATGTTTAAGGTTAGCAATATTGAATGACAGAGGGAGGTTTTTATTGGTGAGGTACTGTAATAAGAGCAGCTTTTTTTTTTTTTTTTTCATTCTAATTATACTTTACATGCATCTTTCTGGTAAGTGTGGGCAGATCATGTGATTTCTGTGCCTCATGGAGCTAATAAGACTTCACTTCTTTTCAGTGCTGGATGGATCAACTTACTAATATTTGTGAAACACAAAGGAATTAGAATGATGAACGTCCTATAAATAAATAAATGTATCTCCATTCATTAACTCAGGAAAGCTCTGTTTTGTTTCAAGAAGTGATTACTGAAAACGCTTTACCATGTATTTTATCAGCAAACAAGATGACATTAAGTGGCAATATGTTAAAATTAGTTGTCTTCCATTCTTTCAACTTTACTGGAAAAAAGTTACCTTTTCTTTTCAGATTGTATTTCCGCAAGTATAAAACAGATGCATTCGGATAAATAGATTTGGAACATAGTATTAAATTAAATGAAGAAAAGGAAACATAATGAAATAAAATCCAAGTATCTGGAAAAAAAAAAATCTTTTCACAGGCCTGGACTGGCCTTCTCTCTTTTATCCTGGGATGAGGATGACAGGTATTCTGTCATCTTCCAAAGTACCATCTGAGATGCCACTTCTGATCTGAACAAGAATGGGTGTTCATTTGTGGCGAACCAATTTCAAAATCCAGTTAAATGTATTAAATCTATTTCTACATTGAGCACAGTGTTTGTGCTTAGTACATTTATTACTATTATTACAATAAAATTAAATGGTGTCATCGGAGATCAGGTTCATATTATACTTCTACATAGTAATTGTAAAAGACATTTTTAATTAGACCAAGCAGAGGAAAGAAGTATTCTTTGGGGTAAAATGGGGTACAGAAATGAGGCACAGGGAAATGAATCCTACTCAGAAGCATACAGGGGACCCATGGCACATCAGCTTCTCACTTTTAGGCTTCCTGCAGTTAATAATGGTACTGAGCCAGCTCAGCACAATTGTACTCACCTCGTGAGGAGCATCCCCGCTGGGGAGGTGCTGGGGGAGTGAAGCACTGGCTCAGTCCGAGCCCTTCAGCTTGCTGGAGCACACGAGTACGAGCTCACTAGGCGATTGCGTGGCTGTCCCTGACGCAGTCGCTCCTAAACGCTTTACGGCATGCCCCAGCTTAGTAATTCCAGCTCCTCCTCACCTCCTTGTGAATGCTTTCTGCCCAATATTTTGAAAATGGAAGAAACTGAACCTGCTGGAAGGTGTTGTACTTTTGTATATAATGGGACATCTGTATCCCCACAACCTGACTCGTGCCAATTGCAGCTCAGACCATTGAGTGTAAGCACAGGTTTCTTCCCACCCCGGACCACTGGAGGAAGTATCTTAATGCCCATCAGGACCTGAGCTCCACTGATGTATGTGATTAAAAAAAAGTTCTGAAATAAGTTTGGAAAAGGATTTTAAGTAAGGTCCTTATTCATTTGTCAAGAGACTAAATTGCTGAACACAGTTAAATCAGAGCAAATTGCTACTCTTACTTTCTAAAGAAATTCTGCAAATGCATTTAAAAAATGCAGTAAAATATGAAGTCTCTGCTGCTTCTAACCCAGACAAATAAACCTTGTAACTGCAGGCCACAAAACAGAGCCGATGGAGGAAGACACACTGGAGTTACGT
This sequence comes from Aramus guarauna, assembly GCA_013400195.1. Classification (NCBI taxonomy): domain Eukaryota; kingdom Metazoa; phylum Chordata; class Aves; order Gruiformes; family Aramidae; genus Aramus; species Aramus guarauna. The sequence goes on along the minus strand of VXBL01006287.1, from coordinate 2,869,444 downwards.
TCACAACTTGGAACACTGCAAGGGTTCAACAAGCGTTTCAGAACCGAGTAGCAAACGGCATCAACCTCACAGACAACGGTCCCATCCCAGTGCCAGGCTGTCCTCTTAGGCGCTGAGGACTAAAAAATCCCATGACCAGAGGGAGACAAGTGAATAAGAAACACAAAGCAAAATCAGCACAATTAATCAAGCAACTAAGATACAAACTCTCAGAACAGAATAAATGTGCCATATTACTAAAAATGTTGCTTTTCAGATGAATGAATAAATTTACTTTCAAGCCAGGCTTTTTTTTTTTTTTTTCTTTCTTCAGTATCTTCAGCCCTATTGCTTCCTCTGCACATTTACTTCCCCAGGTGCAATTTAGATATTGCATCTAAATTTCCCTGCTTTAGCTATGCAGTTGAGGTGAAACCTAGACGAATGAATCATTGCATCCTATCCACGCTTACTGATCTGCTGGCTCAAAAGTGCAGAGCAGAGAAAAACAATTTTGGGGAAAAGTGCGGCAGGGCTAAAGCAGCAAAAGGGGAAAAGAAATAAAATGGAAATGCCTAGGGATTCAGTCAGAGGGGAGAAGCATTGAAGATCTGTGGAGGGAATAGAGAAATAAGGGGAAGATGGTAGGAATGTGATAGTTGGATGATGAGTAGAACTAATGAAACTGAGTTTTCTGGGTATTTGGAGCCAGGCTCTCTGGTGTCTAACAGCCTGCAAGCTCTGATCCAAGCTTTCCCGGTGGTTGGAGTATTCAGTGTTTCTCCCTTGTGTGACTTTTCCTGGTGTCTGTTTAGGGGGTTGTTGATAATGTGGTAATTTGGAGATAGGATCCAGGGAAATCCAGATAAACAATAATTAAGCCTTAAAAAAAAAAAAAAAGGGCAAAAAAAAAAAAAAGCTGTAGTCACAATGAAGTGGGACTGGAAGGAAGATGTAAAATGGAAACAAAAATTAAATACAGAAGGAGAAGGCCCTTCTCCACCTAAATCTTCAAGGTTGATTTTCTTTAAACTTAAATGACTAATGGGACAGGAAAAAACCTCTGGATGGAGAGAGACTGGAGAGCGGTTGAGACAAGTGGTTAAAAAGCTCCATGTTGCCAGACGAACTCCCTGAATGGAGATGGCTGAGATGCAGAGAGGTTGATTTTAGGTGATAGAAAGAAAAAAGGCATTTTGGGCAGGTGGGAGAAGAGATGATTGGAAGAAACCCATTGTGGTCTCTGGAAAGTGCTGATGCTGGACTGTAAATTTGGGTGAGGTGAAGAAAGCAAAAAGCTGCTCCCTTGTTAGTCCCCATCCCGTTAAGCGTGAAGGTAATAGAGGAAGAGATGTGGGTTTCCAGTGTGATGGCCAGGAGCCCTCCGTTCCCTCACAGGACTATCCGCACTGCAAGCACCAAAGCTACAGCCAGCTCAGGAAAAGCAAATTATTAGTACCCTGTTAATCCCCAAAGGAAAATGTTCCAGATGTGATAACCCGGGCCCCACCTAGCCCCCACCGTGCATGGCATAGAGACAGGCAGCTTGCTCACTTACCGGCCAGGTCTCCGTCTGCTGTTGGCAGCTGCAGTGTCAGGCGGAATGTGTTGAAAGACAACATTCCAGGTGTCCTTGGAGACCCCACCACCTGGTGTCCCACACCTCTCCACGTCCTAACCGCCTGCTGTCCCTGCCATCCCTGCATCTTCACCAACCCATGCTCCCCCACATCCCTGGGGTTCCCCACGTCCTTACCACCCGATGTCCCCAGCATCTCTGTGTCCCCACCTCTTGGTGTCCCCTACATCCCCAGCACTCTCCCGGTTACCACCACCTGGTGTCTCCCACGTTCCCAGCATCTCCATGTGCCCACCACCCCTCATGCCGGCCACCACACTGCCTGGCACCACTCCTCCACCTGCATGCGAGCCACTAGGCTTGGCCATGACTCAGTGGCTAAAAACAAAGGTGGCAAATCTGTGCCGTAAATGAGTCGCCCGGGGCTAAGTAGCCAGTCCAGCCCACCCAACTTGCATTATTTATGATGGGTGATGGCTCTATATGGGGTAACAAATCTGAAGCTCGTTAAAAACTTGGTTGATGTTACTACTCTAAACTTCCTAGGTGCCAATCAAGATCTGATCAATTGAAAAAAATATTTTAGCAATGTGCATCTTAGTATAACAGAAATATGAAACAAAAACTGAAGCAAGAATTACAAAAGGTGAAGTAATCAGCAGGCTTATTATAGACACTGTCAGGTTGCTCAAGTCCCCTGATTTAACTTAAAAAAAAGAAAAAAAACCCTACTAGTGCAGATGGATTGCTCATAAGATGTATTCAAAGTTGCTAGTCCAAACAGCATAATTTTTAAGGCTAAGCATTCCCTATACAGCAATGTTTGAACCGAATGCTTTTTATGGATGCGATTAGTTCGTATAGTTGTGTGATTATGCACATGGGATCTGATTCACAGGATTGCTTCTTTCTTCCTTGACAAAGGATAGATGTAAGAATAAGCCTAAAAAAGGTTTGTGCTGGTTAAAAATATTCATGAAAAGTAAAACTTCAGGCTTAGAAAAGCCACATAAGGAGAAAAAATGGAGTTTCTAGATCTTTTGAAATTTCTAGTGTGCAAAGAGTTGTAGTGTTTAAGGCTCATAAAATAGATTAAGAGTCCGGTGACATACAAGAGTGGATTTTTTCTCTGCTCTCTGTTTGGCTATATATCAATAGGTCTTCTAGGCAGAAGAAAAGTCTTGCTGACTACATCAAAGATTCCTGACTAGGAACAGACCTTAAAAAATAAAACGTAGGCCTACTTGAAAAATGTTTGTCAGGTATTTTTTAGTGGAGATTTTGTTTCTTCGTTAAAAATACACACACACAAATATCTTTTTTGGCTGAAAATTAAGCAAGAAAATAAAGTAGTTGTGTTTGATTAAAATATGACTGATCTGAGAGGCAGGCTGTATTGGTCTCTGTCATACATAGCCCAAACAAGTAGTGCAAATTAAATACAAGGACATGAAGCGTTGAGCCCACACCTTTCACGAGGCATTGAAACAAAATTCTTAAATCAAAATACTTTGTTTTTCATCTCTAAAATGGCTTGTCTTAAATACTTCCATGAAAAATGGCAGGTAGCCAAAGGCAGGCAGGGGAGGGCTTCGGAGAGCGGCTGGGACAAACGGCAAGGGATTGACTTCCAGAATGGGCAGCCTTTGAATGGGAGCAGTCATGGCCCTTGGTGAGATGATTCGGTCACATTGCTGCTACATCCCTCTGAGCACAGTAGAGAAAATAAACGTTGGAATCACATTCTCTTGCAGATCTTTTCCGGTTAAAAGCTGGGCTGCTACATTATTTATTGAAAATAGGGTTTTTATAACTCTAGGATGACTCCATGGCTCTTCCACCTTTGAAGAGATGCAACGCAACATTCATGTGTACAAATAAATCGTAAAGGATCACGGGAGAAGTCAGTGCTTTGGGAACGGGAGAGATACACTGGGCAGGGAGGGTCACAGATGTTTCCTACCAATCTGTTCGCTTTTCATTCATAACTTGCCATTTCCCATCGCTAACTGGGTTAACTTCTGCTAGGTGATTTCCATGCGGGTACTTGTTAGATTCAGATCATACGCTAACGGCAGCTTTTGTCTGGATGAGGAGCTATTGGAAAAAATGCTGTAAGAGGCCTACTGTTAGGATATTTATTGGAGGTAAATCCCCTCTCTTATCAAGATTATTGAACATGAGCAGAGGCTCATACTCAAGACACCGTGGAGTTACGCAGCTACTGTTAAATCCTTTGGGAGGCAGTTACCTCTCGGGTAGCTGTGCCCTTCATAAAGCACAGGCTCTTGCATTATTGGTAGATTTGCATGTTCCCGTATCCAATAACTCTGAGTACGTGTCGGGCTTAGAGCATCTATCATAGCATTAAGGAAAGGTTTCTGCCATGCTGTGGTGATGGAGAACATTTTGTGACACCCTGGAATTGAATCCCCCTATTCTGAACGTACCCTCTGGCTTTTGATACCCCCACGCTTACTTCCTGCAAAACACATTAATTTTGGAGGCATATTTGTTTTAATGCCTTTAACTGCCTACGTCATTCCTGAGAAAGGATGAAGCTGTAATATATTGGCACATCATTCTAACATTCGGGATAGTGCAGGACTGAGGTGAAAATGAGAAGTATCACTAACACTAGGGCCAGTGCTGGGAAGAAGCCTGAGGAAAACCAGCAACTTCTGTCTCTGCAACTGTTTAAAAAATAATAATAATAATAAAGACCAACAGAAAGTTGGAGGAATTTAGTCCTTAATGCAGTCGGGCTCCTGCTCCTCCCCTCCCTGCTATTTTTAAACAAATTACTTTTAATATTACCTAGACATTAATGTTTTAGATTGGGTACTATTCATGCTCCATAACTGCTTTTCATAAATATTTTAATGGGTCCAGGCCCAATTCCACTGAGGTCAATTAGAAGATTCCAAATAAATCCTTCCTTCCCCTCCTGGCATTAGTATGCAGCTTGTAAGAGGGCTGACATTGGCCTGTGCTTTTATCTTAAAATAATCCAAAAGACGATTTTCCTATGGGAAGAACTATCACAATATAATTTGTGGGTGGTACTTAAAGGGATGTTACCCAGGGAAAAACACTTATCTTTAATTTAGGGCCCAATTTTCAGACATGCTGAACACAATTCTAGCTGAAGTTAAATATAGGCTTTGGTGGTCAATACCTCTGAAAACCAGAACCATAATTTTTAACATATCTCATTTTGTCTCAGGCTTGTATTGTCCAAAATTAGGTTTAGTTTGGAAGTGCATTTCAATGTGTTCTTATTCCAAATATTGCAGCAAAATAAAGTGGCATATTATGATAAAATATGTTCTCTTTTATTTAGATCTTAGCTGCTTGCTTATGAGTAGCTGACTTTAATGAAATTCATTTTTAAGTGGACTGCAAACTTTAAATAACTAAAAGCATCTTTCTTCACAACAAGAATATAGTAGATCTTTGGTCTGATATGCCATAAAAAAATGGGGGATGAGCTGTAAAATACCATGAAAAATATTGATTTTTTTGTTTGTTTGTTCATATTGTGGATGGCTAACTGGATATGTACTACTATGGTTTGGTGCAGAAACCTGAGTTCAAATTTCTGTTGTACCTCTGAACTTGTAGCATGGTCTGGGGCAAATAGTTTGCTGAATAAAGCCCTAAGCCTTTGTGCTATACATGCCTAAGTCTCTGAACCCCAAAGGTCTAGCTTTAATCATAACTGCTTTGAGAATATTCCTTTACTGCTCTTTAAATGCAATTTTTATAAGTACTTTTTGGCATACTTTAACTGCAGAGTTTCACATTTGTCTAGGATGTTTAAAGAAATTGGAAATGATTTCTGGTATTTGAAACCAAGCTTGAAATTGTGCTGAAAACACAGTTCTCGCAGAGACTTTTCAGCTGAATTAATTACAATACAATCAAGCTGTGGCATGTGGGACAAGAAACATCTGGTGATAACCTTGGCTGATCTTACTGTAGATTACATTCATGAGTCTGAATAGTTTTCAGGACATATTGATACAGCCAGTAGGCCCTTTTTCAATTTATGTACTTGTGATGGTTTTGGCCATCTTGACAAAAAATATCGCACACTTAGGTCAAGGACTCTGGAACAGTTAGCTTTCAGTGAGAAATTACTTGTGGACTCATTATATGTTTATTGTCTAAAGCTCCTTGTAATAGGAAATCTGTTTTGTACATTAGCAATGTACATCATTAGCTTTGTATATTCCAACTGGAACTATTAGAAACACATCTTCCTCCAAGAAGAGAACTTGAAACAATTCAACAAAAGAAATAAGAAATCAAGCTGTGCTATTCTTTTCATTGTCTTCTAGTCATATTATCTGTGTATGCATATATGTACTGAGGAATTTTAATGGCTAAATAGCTTCAAGATAATTCTAGCTTTTTAAAAGCAAAGAGAAAATCATCACTCTGTGAAGCTGAACCAACCATACAGCACTGGGAAAAAATCCACATATGCCCAGTACATAACTATATTGCCTCTTTTTATTGTCAGCTGCCCTGTGCTTAAGCTAAATGTCACCCCTGCAATCTGGTAGCATTCTCTGTCCACTCTGATGAGGAGTAAAGGATGGGCAGGGCAAAAGAAAGCCAAGCTGCTTTACATGTTGATGTCTTCTGAGTGCCAAAATTCTTCTGGGTTGATAGAGGGTGGTTTAAATTTTAGAAACATAGAGCACTCAGTTTGAGATTATCTGAAAACTGAAAACAGAGTAACTTTCAATAAAATAAAAAATCTTGACGTTAGCTGGAAGAAATATTTTCAGCTGATACAGCCTTTCAGAAAATAAGGGACAGCTTCATCATACTGCTCCTTTTTTCTGCAACTCCACCCTTGCATCTACTTCTGAAGCACGAAACCATCCGGACTTGGGCAGATTCCAGCTGCAGCATCGACAAGCACTTGACAAAGGAGGAATTTTGTGAAATGGGTCCATTTGGGACGTATCTCTGACCTCTCTGCTTCCTCGTGCATGGCAGGTTTACAACACAGTGAAGTTATTTCACAGCGGTAGGAGCCCAGCATCGGCCTCCCCATGATGTCTTCCTCCCAGTCAGTGCAGAATTGATTCACTGTGTGTGTGGTTTTACAGCCTACCTGCTGCACTCCTCTTTCTTCCCTGACACAAAAAACAGCAGCTGGGGTTCTGCAGAGACACCAATTTGGATGGAATAGGTTCTAAATAGAGTATAGAGGTTCTAAAAGAGTATAACAAATATTACTACCTGTTTGCAATAGGTGGCACACATCATGTTCTTTGTGCTTTCTACAGGCAATTGGAAGGGGAGTGATCTTGGCTTTGTATAGAAAATCTATACAAATATTGTCTCTTCTGCCAAATAATTCTTTTTCTTAGATCTTCAGGTCTTACATTTCTGTATACCCAGATTTATAGCTCTCTGCCACTGTATTTATTGTAAATTGTAAGAGTTTTGCTTAGTTGCAGGTAGCTACAGGGTTTTAACAATCTGTAGAATTTGATCACTGATGCACTGTTTAAATAAGGAAAAAAAGTCTATAAAATCCTCTTGACCTTCACGGTATCCACAAATACAGCAAACTTGTTTTACATTAGATTTTAGAGATACCCAGGGCATATACATTTTAAATTATGCATTCAGTCCAGGAGAAAGCTGGTTTTCCCTGCCTATCAGATACATCCAGACATGTATTAAGTGTCTCCTGAACCTATAAAGAAGTATTTCTATTCTACTTAATAAACGTAAGGGGCCTGATTCTCTTACTTTCACTGGTGTAATTTCATTGACTACCACAGAACTAGAGCAGCATCGTGTCCATGAAAATGATGAAGCCAGCACTTTTGTTGATCACAATGTGTAGCCTGTACTTTAAAGTCTCATGCCAGTTGCATTAAATCTTGGTGCAAAACTTAACATTTTACGAAATGTGTAAAATAAATAGTTTATTAAGAACAATTTTTTTTTTTTCTGTTTAAGCTACCAGTATTCAAGACTTCATATGATTTGTGAGATTCAACATAAAATTCCCAAATATGGTGTTAATTTTTCCCTGGGGATTTTATGTATTTATGTACATGCAGCCTGTTTTCTTTAGCTGTAGTCAAAAGCTATTTCACAGTACAATGAGGTCCTAATTTTTACAGCCAATCAAAGCTGTGCCTTCCATGTAATCAACTGTTTGCTTGTATAGCAGAACAAAGCAATGCCCTATGAAAAATTAAGTTGTATTTACTTTTTAATATAGTACTCAGAATATTAGGTATATGAATCACATAAACCAGAATCTAATTAAATTATCAGTTCCCACAGCAAGTTCTGCATCTTCTACAAATACATCTGAAATTGTATTAATCATATCCCTGCTTATGAATTCCCCAAGCTAAAGCTTTTGATGTTGCTTGCTAAATTCTTAACAGAAATTACAAAAATTCAAATACTAACAGGGCAACTGAAACCACCCTGTTACTTAAACAACAGTGTTTTTCAGTGATAAATTCTGACTCTCGAAATCGTGCTCCTATTTGACTACCAACAGATATTTGCAAGCATGGCAGGCTTTTCTGCTCTTACTGGGCTCATGTTTGGCACAAAAATGTGCAGCAACAGGGAACAAACTAATCAAAACCCCATCCCGATTTTTATGTGTGTTTGTCAGCCTGCATTTTTTCCCCTAGGCCAGTGGGATTCAGTGTCAAAAAGGTGTGTTTGGTAACTGAAGAGCTTGTTCTCCAACCTCATTAATCACAGCTGGATGTGTAACAGGTATCTCACACAACACCTCATCCAGGCTGCTGTCTAGCAAAGGAGATGCAGACCGTCCCCTGACCTGCTGCTCTGAGCTAGTAGGCAGTGTGTCCGCTTGGACTTTCCTTCTGGAGCCCATCCGTCATCCAGGAGAACTTAATGTGTCCAAACAAAGGTACCCATCTGGTACCAGCCCAGCATTGATTTTCAAGTCTAAATGGAGAGGGAAAATGTCTTCTGAAGCAACTGTTCTCTTGTTTTCCTCCTGACATACCTCACAGCTAAGTACAACAGTTTTCCTGTCTGGTTTAGGTCTACTCTTCAGGCTTGGAATTTGCCTCCGTTTGCAGTGTTGAGCCAATGTCAGGAGAGGACAGCTGCAGGAGAAAAGAAGAAATTCTTCAGGCGTTTCAAATTCTTGAAGTCATTCTGCTTGTATACAGATAAAATTTCTGTACAGAAAGTACATTCCATTCATAGATATAACCTGAACATAAAACCTGCTGAGTCACAGCAGGAAATATCTCTCAGATAGACATGTAACTGCTGGTCATGCCCGTACAACGAACGATGTTGAGACTCAGTATCCCATGGATGTACTTAAATGAGACTCCATCTATAAAAATAGTCGCATTACAAAATACAGCGTATAAGTGTACTTGTCTTGTTGACCAAAAATTACAAAAAAGATTTGTTTGGAGTGTTCTTTGCTCTTTCAACTCATCTTAATATAGCAAAAATTAAGCTGCAGGTTATGGAACTGTCTGCCTTGATATGGCATTTGCACGTATCACGGAACTATGCACCTGCACACGCAGATTACGAGTGGCTTACAGATGCTGTGGGAGATAAGTGATAGAGGTGAGAACCCAAAGCCCAAGCTGATTAAGGCTATATTCAAGTTCTCATAAATGATACTGGCATACTGAATTACTCGTGTTTAGCCAAGACACAGAAACCAATGGTAATTCTGCAAGTAATGGTAATTTGATTGCTCATGATCATTTGAAGATACCTTCAAAGAGCCTTGTCTTGCTGCAAAGATAGTTTGGATTGTAATTGAAGGGCTGCCCCGAATAATATTCTGTCTGCTGGCAAAACTTTGAATATGAGTATGCTGCTGCTGTTAATTTGATTTGGCTGGTTTCTCAGAGGGTGTGAACTAAGGCTGAACTTACTATTACTCATCAGTGGCTAACACAAGCACTTTACAACAAATAGACTAGCTCCATTTGAGTACATTTCAGGGATCTCCTTTGTGTATTCAGAAAGGACAGGCAAATTATTTCAAAATTAAATGTGTAGAATGACCCAGTTTATTGCAGCTTAAATAACTGTGGAACACATCTTTGAGAAATCCCAGATCCATAGAAAAATACATTACCTACAAGGGTGTAATAATGCTGAAGGGCTGGCTATTTTTCCTAAGCTAGGCTAATTCAAGAGAAGTAAAGTGAGTGCAGCTCACTTGCGTTCTCTCTGTAGTATAACATAGCCTCATCTGCCTGTGGTCACACAAAAAGTCTGTGATAAGGCATGAAAGTAAATCTGTAGCTTAGTCCCTCTGTAGCATCCTAACCACGGAAAAAGAGAAGCCAGCAAAAAAATAGAGTAGAGAAAGCAAGTAGAGAAAAAAGGAACTTCCTCCCTAGTTATCTCCTCACTTTATATTTTTATGTCTTTTATGTTTTGAAGTCCTTGCAAAAATTTTTTTCTTGTAGCATAGTTATCTTCAACACAAAATAATCTGATATCCCACTTATCTGCAATTTTAGAAGGCATCGTGCACCACATTCATATCTAGCAATTGTTAGAATGATGACTTTATCAGTTGCCAATATTTGTTCATTCAATGTGCAACAGAAAGTAATCTTAGCTCAAAGAGTTTTTAAAAATATTTTCCATAGAAGTTAATGCCTGAAATACATGAAATAAAGTTCAGTATAATTAATATAGTAAAAGTCTCAGTCACCGAAAGGAAATTGCAGAATGTGGGTGTCATGCTGCTACCTGTTGCCTAGCAATGTTGCATACGTGTGGCACAAGATTGATAGATATCACCCACTCAGATCGCTGGATTCAGACCTTCACCGCCGAGTTGTCAGTTGGAAAAACTGCCAAGAATCAGAGAGAGAAATAACAGACGGGAAGAGAAGCATCACAGGGCAACTTCGTCTCAGTGTCCGGTACCATACAACCCCAAAGATCAGGGATGTTAAATTTTATTGAGTCTGTTTTTCCAAAGGTCTATGTAAATATCTNGTGCAAGTTGAGGTAATGATATCCTGAAATCAAAATGGCAATTCAATTTCATAATTTTTAGTGACTCACACTGCATTACCTTTAAGTAGGACGAACAGAAAATTCTCTGATATTATAGATAATTATAATGTTATTATAGCATTCCTGATAGCAAATGCTAAAGTTAAGATTAAGATGCAACACAGTGTTTTAAGCAACTCATACCTTCTCAAAATACACTTTTTGCTAAAATTTTCCATGATCTACTTGGCTTGAAAGTCAGCTTTTTCTGAGAAATCTTTCTATGGAATTAGTTCTGCCATTTTTGAACCGAGTCAAGGAGCCTCCATATGTTCTATTTTAAATTCTGGACTTGCATAATTCCAGAAATGACTAAAGATAGAAGCCTCAGACCTGACAGGTTTTATAATTCTCATTAGAGGAAGAAAATCATCTTGGTTTGAAGAGAATTAATTAAGTGTTTAAAAATAATGGCATCCAAAACAATTTCCTACACATGCACAAGGATAGTCTGAAGATGGTTTTTCAGGCCAAAACGGTTTTAACTACAGTTATATAAGAAGGCACGCTCTTAAGTGTTTAAAATCGTTACACTTGAGGAAAGCCTTATTTGTTTAGCCCCATCCATTAATAAGGATTCATTAAAATAATACAAAGCACCAGAAAAATCTAATTATAAAAAGACCAAACAATCAGTCCAATAGAGCATGAACTGAACAGCCATCTGTTGAACAGTCCCATTTGCAAAGAATTCAACATCCATCCTAGTTGCAGAAAACAGAGAAACTAACAACACAAAAGCCAAGTGAGGCACAGTAAATAATCATGAGTAAGAGAAGTAAAATAAATGGGAATTACAGTTGGTCCTAATGCCCATGAAGGGTGCGGATCACTTTTTTTTGGGGGGGGGGGAACACAACAGCAGACCATTGATGGATGCTGAAGAGAACAAGGGTACCAGCCCAGACTAGCAACATTCGCTGGATAACATGGAGAGGGATGTGATGGCATGCAGCACGTAGGACTACTGTCATCAGCAAGTTCCTGGGGAGCCCATGGTGTTAGAGCTGCACTAGCTCCTGGGCTCGGTGCCTCCATGATATGACTGTACAAATGCAGCTCATTTTAAGGTGGAAACACTTCCATAATGACCCACTCAGGAAAAGGCTTTTTGTGTTCACAAGGAGTACCTTAATTGCATTTTGCTGACATTTGTTGTTGTTGTTCAAAGCTCTTAGATAAGATTTTCAGAGGTATCAAATGACTTAGAAACTACAAGTATCAGTAAGCATTCTGCTGCCTCTCAGTCAGTTCCTGAAACACCCACAAAGCAGTTGCTGCTCACTACAGCCAACTCCCACACTGAGTTTAGGACTTGGGGTCTCTTACGTAGAGCCTAAGACCCAAGCCAGGCAGGTGCATGAAAAGCTATTTAGAGCTAATTAACAGAAAATGCTATAAAAGGAAAGGTGTTGGCGGTTTCCACCCCTCTTTAAGGTTGAACACCTGAGGATCAGAAGCTCAGCTCTGCTGTTGCAGGTAAGTACCTACTCTATGATTTTCTTTTGAAATGTATCAAGATGGAGCAGTTGTAGGGTTATTCACTTTTATGTAATTGTCTAGAGGTAGAGTGGTTGAAAAATGAAAGTTTTCTGTTGTTTGCATGTGTCCTGAGTGGTTCAAAATTGTACCTTTGAGCATGTGGCTTTGACTACAAGGGGAAATAAGGAGAGTCTGTCCTCTTTGATGAGATGCACAAACTTTGCAGTAGGGAGTGAAAACTCATGGGCTTGCAGAGAGAGCACATAGGAGAAAGGAAAGGAGGAGTTGTGGTATGTCCTAGCCTAGTTTTAGCTAATACTGCTGTAATGCAAAAGGTTTTCAAGAGTCTTTAGAGTGGTTTTAGAAACAGTAAAAGACAGAAGTACAAAATCATGAGGAAGAGGGCTTGGGGCTCTAATGAGAGGATTTTGCTGACTTTTCTGCACTGTTTCTTGACCTCAATATGACATTTGTCTCTTTTTATCATTAATGTGCATCTTCTTGGCAGCTGGTGATGCAAAATGATGGCTTTTTTCCATGTGACAAAGGAGAAGGCATTTCTTTTCATTTATAGCTAAGAGAATAAGGCAGGAAGCCTGGTCTTCTTCCCACATAATGTGGGCATCCTGAGAAACATGTGAGCTGGGAGGCTGTGGAAGAGCGTGTGCCATTACTCTTAGTCTTCTTGTGAGTTGTCTAGTATTACTAGGCTGAATTCCAGTTTGGCATTTATATTCCCCTCAAATGTTGTGATAACATTTACTTTGAAAAGAACCGAAGTAAGGTAATGGACCAGTTCAATCTTGCTTAAGCCTATTTAAAGATGCACACCTTTCCAGCTTAAGGAATGTAATGTTTTAGCTCTGTTCTGACTATAAGGAAGTCTTTTCTCAACTAAGAGGGTGGAAGGGTGCCAATAGCGGCCCTATTATTTGGCAGGCAGGAGGTAACCTTACAGTAAACAGCTGTCAACTTCACAGTCTAGCTGAATTTTAATGGCTCAAAGACTAAAGAGAGTTACGATTTTGCCTGAACCCTTGGGGTCTGGGCTGAATTACTCAGGCTACATTTAAGCTATCACGTTAGGGTCATATGACTTGTCTATATAAATTCCTCAAAGGTGCCATTAAAATGTCAGTTCTTAACTTAGCTAGAACTATAAACCACTTCAGCACAGTTTAAATCTCTGATCTAGTGTAAAACAATCAAAACAGACTAAAAGGAATATTGTGTGGTTGGAGGCACTGTTACTTTTGACTACGTGAATGTGTATGTCATCGCTTCCTGGCATTTTGGGTTAGCCTTGTTCTGCATACAACGGAAAGCCAGGCTTAGCCTGGGTAGAGCAATAGTACTGTTTACTAGGAAACTTATAGAATTTGGCCTCTAACTGAACTTCAATGTTTAAATGCCAATCCCTTTCTTGTTTCTTAGGTGTCCATCAAAATATAAAAGGGATTTCCAGATGCTCAAAGTAGGGACAGCTGCTTTATAAAGTCCCTCTGTTTTTAGAGAAATACCTATTGTGATTATTAGCTGTCTTAGAACGGTGGCAGGGATTGGAAACCAGAAAGGACTGTAACTTTTAAATCAGGCCAGTGGCAAGTACCCTGTGAATCACAACTTGGGGGGAGAAAAAAGAAAATTCCCACCGTTTGGACAAGACTGTGCTGAAGCAGTGATTTATGACCATTTCTTATGCATAAAGAAAGAACATTTAAATCTGTACTGTAATTCTGCACTAAGGCAAGGTACCTTCAGTTGCTGCTGTAGACAAGGCACACACACTTACCTATCTGTCAGTGTCAGCAGACAATTAAAGCAGTAATTTAATTGGGGATTCTGGAGCAAAGAGTGCTGGGATGAATATTGATACCTTAATGACGGATCAAGCTGTGGTAATAGGTTCTAGTGGTAATGTGCAGTATGATGAGCTAGGGTTTTGATTTGAGGAAAGTTAGAGATGCAAAACTACGAGTCAGTGAAAAAACTATAAATTACAGGTGACTAGCTATGTGCAGTTTCAGAATCAGGCAAATTTGCCTACACCTGGTATGCCTCATGAATATACACCTGCACGATATGGATATTTTTCTTACAGATTTCAGTAAGGCTATGTATTTTCTAACAGTGCAGCTGTATAGCAAAGCACTGTCTCTTACAGAAGAAGAGGGCAAATATACTCTGCTGTACTTATGTTTTAAGCTGTAATCCTTATATTATTCTGTTACTCCTACTCTATAGGAGTCAGAAATCCTGCAGCACTTCTCAAAAAAAAATTATACCGCAGTGCTGATGAGTGTATTTTCAAAATGGACGTTGTTTGGAAGATAAACTTGTGCCCTGCAGAGAAGATAAAATGTAGATTTATTGAAGCAAACGACAACAAAAAGCTGTATATTGGATTTTGAGTCCTTTTTATATTTTAGGGTCTATAAAATCAGGCTCCTTGCCCTTTAGATTGCAAGTCAAGCAGGAACAACCTTTGAAAGTTTTTCTTGATCACCCATCTCTAATGTCCGCTGTAATCAAGCATATTCCAGAGTGATTCGAAGAGAAATACCATATTTCTTCACTAAAAACAAAGCAGGGAGATAAAATTGCTCCTAATGCCTTATCAATAACAGTTTTGATATCCATGGAAGTTCATTTTCTTGACACCTCACCGAAGGCGTGGAGGCACTTTCAGTACATTCAAGTTTATTTCCAAAGGCTGGTGCCTCCTCACTTAGGACTGGATTTATTGCCTCTGCAAAAACGCAGGTAAAACAGGCTTTATGCTGAAGAAAGAGGCAAAGCAGGGGGATTGGGTTGAGGTGCTCATGGAAAGAATGCAGAGCAACTCCTCCACGTCCACTCCTCAGTCCCCTGCCTGAAAGCAGAAGCGATTATGTCTGCGTTCCCATATATTAAAAGTACAGCACTGCTGCTTTCAAGAAATTACTTACACTTCACGTGTCCTTGTTCCTTTCCCAGCTGGATCCAAATTCCCCACTGCGCTGCCCTGTGTGGAGCCGTGATGAGCCTCAGTGTTGTGTGGAGTTTGTTGTGTTAAACTGGATGTAATAAATAAATCGGAGTCAATGCATGACACTGAACTGTCGAGCATTAGTTGGAAGTTCAAATATTGAGAGCTTAGCTTACTTATTGCCATGGCAATCACTATTAAAAATATTTTTAGCTTACACTAAAGGTACAAAAAAGAGAAAGCAAAAGGCATTTGAAGTCTGAAGTACGAAGACTTTAATTTTAAATAACATCGTATATCCTTTCAGTGAGGGGACCTTTTATAAGGGAGCTCTGGGTTTGACAATCTCGGATGATTAAACTTGATATTAAGTGTCTTCTCAGTGAGGGGGGGAAAAAAGTGCAGTTAGGCTGGTGCTGCTGCCGCTCGTAGTCTGATCTTGTTTTTATGAAACAACTGATCATGGCCTGAACATCGTGCAATATCTCTGCCTTGATAACTCTCTTGGCCCCTTGCCGCCGCCTCCTGTCTCTAAAATACAGAAGTTAGCAATAGCTATTTTAACTCACTGCACTGCTCTGGGGTTTAATTAATAGCTCTTTATAGAGAACTCTAACAATATTTGTCAATATTTTTGCTACTAGGCATTGCACGTTCTCATCCAAAGTTCATAAAATAAAGATGCCCTCCCCTCCTAATATCCACAAAGTATTAGGTAATAATTTATGTAAAAATACTAAAAAAATTAAGTTCCTGCATTCTTTGTTACAATGTCTGAAAGATACTAAGAGGCATGATAAAGGAGAAGTCTTTTATTAGAGATGTCATGGGGGTAGTGAATAGATGCAGGTAATTACTATTTCAAATGTCTAATGACCTTTTCACTAAAGCACAACGAACCTCTAGCATGCTCTGTTGCTTTTGGTAGAATATGCAATCTTCCTGCATACGGATGCACCACCAACTTCCTTGATTATTTCTAATAGAATAATGTAATTCAAGAATTTGCATTTGAGTTCCTATTTTTTCCAGATTTTGGAGTGTGAGGTTAGAGAAAGAAATGTTTTACGTTTGTATTACTCAGACTGTGGCCAGAATTTGGAATGAGTGATGTTTCTATATCATCTGGCGTGAGCACAGTGAGAAGTGATGTATGCCAGCATAAACTGTAAAGAAGGCATTGATGAGAGAAGCAGATCAACAGGGATCTTTGCACCAATGCAACTCTCTGCTCTTGTGTGGAGACACTCAAAACAGTGACAGGTGCAGCATCTGCCGAATTGGATTGTTTGTAGTGTGGCAGCCAGGAATATACTTCAGTTTGCTCAACAGCAAAAAGTGTTTAAATGAGGAAAAAAGTAGCATTCAAAAGAAGATAAAAAATACTTCATTACCATTCAAATGATAAGGTACATGCTTAAATAATTAATGATAAAATGAACAATAGAACTTTTGTGTTATTTTGTGTTTAGGGACAACCTGGAAAATCTAGAGTTTTGAGACAGAAAATCAAACGCATTCAGGGCATTTGTGCTCCAATTCTAGGGGAAATGACAGTGCCTATTGTTGCTGTCTGTGTTGTGAAGAAGTAAGTCTGTTGATGAGGAGGTACCAGTCGCTGCCAAACAGCATTAGAGTACTTTCTTATACAGAGGTATCAGAACTACTCAGATGGTTCTGACTAGACCATTTCTCTTTGAATTCAGGTCTGGGGTAACTGGGGAAAAATACAGGTGGAATCAGAATATGCTGGTTGAGAAGAACAATTTTACTTGCTACTTAGATTAATCACAATATGCTTAGGCTAAAGAGCTTGACCATGACTCAAATGTGTGGGAGAGTTTTAGAGTCAAGTAAGATTCGTGTGTGGTTCCTTCATTCCAGCTAATGCTATGTTCATGCTGGATTACAGAGCAACAGTCTAATGTTTTTCATTAAAAAAAGTCTCTGTCATAGTTTAGTGTTTAGAAAGATTGGGGGGAAAAAACCCAAAGGATCTCTCACCTACTCGGAATTTGCTCATAAGCTTTTGGTTGTTGTATCATGCAGTGAGAACTCAAAAAGAAAAAAACCCACAAAACCCCAAACTAAAAAAACCCAACCAAACCTCAACATGAGCCATTTTGTGGTAAATGTAGAACTGCAGTATTTCCTCTTTTAAATACATGAAACCAAACTGGAACCATTTGCAGTATTTATATTGAGACTGGGAAGGCAAAAGGTGTATTGGCTGAATGGTTTCCTTCACCCTCTGTGTTGGAGAACTGTCTATAAAGACTCTCTAAGGTGGTGATTTCTGGACAAAAGAATAAATTGAGTTAATAATCCGAACAGTGAGGTAAAGAGTAGTTTGCAGTCATAGCTAGTGTGAAAGCCCTGTTGTTTCTTTAACTAAAGTATTGACTGAAGTTGGACTGCTATAAATCTTCCTGCAAGAAATCTGTATGTATACAAGCTTGAAAATTAAGTCTACCCTGTTGTGATTGAGACAGAAAAAGACCTGACTCTCAGAACTTCACTGGTCTGTAAAATAACTAAAACATTTGCCAGGAAGGAGAAAGACAGTGTGATTTGATACACATTTTTAAAAAGAATATTGAAGTTATACTTCCATTTAATTGAGACATTAATCCTAGGAAATTGGCTCCTACACGTAACCTGAAACCTATATCACATTTGTCTACTTGTTTTCTGATATCACCAATTGAAAGCGTATCACAGGAAATAAATCTGGTTTCTTGTCCAAAATATGAACAATTTCAAGAGAAAACACTGAGCTGAAGAGAAATAAGAAGGAACACCCTCCTCCATCTGCCCAGTAACTGCAACAGATAAATAAAATGACTGCCTCTAATAAACTGGGAACCTGAGTACTGTGTTTGACAATAATATAGAAACTATAATTTGGCTCACAAAACTCTCAAGAAGTAGTAAAAACTGTTATGTGTTTTCTTGATGAGAAGCTGGGCATGTTGTTGACCTCATCATTCTAAGATGTTTCTTCTCTGGATATTCAGAGCACACAGCACTTCCACTGAATGCTCTTGTTCTGATTGCTGAAGTGTTATATAGCTATTTTCTTGTACAATTGAAGCTATGCAGAAACCAAAGCATAGATCCCAACCATGCAGCCATAAAGGGTCTCGGGGAAACATTCAGATCATAAAATGTACATTGCAAATACTGAATGCAGCAGTGAGAAGTGGTCGGTCATCCTTCTGCGAATACTCAACAAGCTATCTGTTAAGTGATGGTTATGAACGACCTGTCATTTAGTCAACGGTTAGTTCACTAGCTAGTAGGATGGTCACCAGACCATGCTGTTGGGCTCGCAGGTTCCAGTTAATGGCTACATGCATAGAAATAGAATTCTTGGATAGATTTCTAATTGCAATGCAATTATTTGTGCTTGTAACTGCATACCTTCTACAAGCTTTTCTCATAAAATCAGATCCAAAGGACGTAGACGTTGGGAAGCCAGTCATTGCAATAACTGAATTTTAGGGCTGAGAGTTAGAGATTTAGGTGCTCTAGGCAGAGTTTTAGCTTGCAAACTTGAAGGATGTTGCCAGTTAGCAATGCTGTGCGATTGCACCCTGAGGTTGGTCGGGCTGGCAGGAGTCTCAGCTGAGGAAGGAAAGTTTGCGGTGATGCTGGAAACAAAGTTGGCTGTTTCATTGTGTTATAATGAATTACTTAATTTTGCCTGGCACATGGTTTACCTTTGATCCACCCAGTTGCTTGTGATCTTGGCCCAAATCTCAAGTCCTCTCCCTGTCTGCTATGACTTTGATTCTCCTTTGTAACTTCTTACAGGCAAAGGGTGGGTTTCTTTCCTGGTTGTTTAATGCTAGATACGGAAAGGTATTTGGGCAACTAAATTTGAGGAGACATTACATATGTTTAAAATTCTGGCATTTACTTTTCAGGCCATTTTAAATTGGGAAAATTCCTTACTTTTGGTAAAATTCTTGTAGCTGCGTTTCAGGAGGAGACACCTGCTTTGATTTTATTGTCAGTTGAGGTAATTTAATCCACACTAAAGTACATGTGCATTCACTTAATTTGCATGCTGTGAACTGCCCCAGGGTTTCAGGACCAAATCTTTAGCTGGTAGACATCTGGGAAATTTTCTGTATATTTCAAAGAAGCCGTGTCAATTTATATTAGCAGAAGATTTGGTCTTTAATTTTTTTTCATAATGGAATATCTGATCTGAATCCAAAGGTCCGTAAATGACATCCCCAGGTGGGGGCAGGGGATCCAAAGAGACTTGAATCATCCTTTCCTGTCTCTATCTTTTTATGCAGAAGTATTTCACTGCACACTTCTCTAAATGTTCATGGAAAAATTGAGCAGCACATGGAATCTATAGTGGAAAGACAGTTGTGTATTTTCATGCAGAATTGATGACTAGTTATGGGAGGCAGAATTACCAACTCTAGAGAACACAGATGTTAACTGGCATAATGCCCTCTTGATGCAAATAAATACATTAGATGCTATGAAAGATTTTAAAACAGGAGAGCTCATCTTGGCAGGAGATATATTTGCTGGATTTGTGCTATTCATTTTGTTTTATAGAATTGCTGTGGAATTGGAATAGACTATTTGAGGAGCTTCTAAATGCACCAGTGGAATGAGACTTTAAATTCATTTTATTTCTGATGTTTTTAAAGGAACAAAAAATGCTTAATCTGTGCATAGACACTTCACCTCCCTTAGTACCCAAAGGGTCTGAGCCACATGCCTGGTAAACTGAACAACAACATTATCACAAAGTGATGAGAGGCTGGACAACTGTTCAGACGTGCAGGGTTGTTAGTGTGTCTGGACTATTACAGGGGAAACTTTCCCTTTCTGTTCAGAAGCTGTGATGTTTAAATTCTTCCTCCATCATTGACATTCTTTATGATCCAGGTCTCACCGTTATCCCCACCAAGTTTTCACCACCTGTCACTCTCCTCAAACACTTCCTTATATTCCCATATGATTCTTTGAATTTCTTCCAAGTAAAACCTGACAGAATATAATGTGACCTATCTCCTCCCCTTCTGCTCCTACTACCCATCACAAAAACATGGGAGGTTTTGTGAGTCCATCTTTACCCCCTTTTATAACCAGAGGGACATAGGCATCTATTTAGGGGAACAGACTTTAAGGTCCAAAACCTGTTGATGTACCCTGGGAAGTGCTGCCAGGGCAGTTTAAGGCGGTGCTGTCCCCTGCTGTTTGCACTGGATTTTTGTTATACACCCTTTTTATGAAGGTGGTGGATGGGACCCACACCTCAACCGTGCTGTTCAGTGCCAGGATGCTAGTACAGGCTTGGAGTGCTGGAGGAGGTGGGCACTGGTCTGGTTTGTTACAGCATTTCCTGTCTCTGGGTCTTGCAATTACTTCATAATGTTCATTAGTAAGAGAGTAGAGTGAAGGGCAGGAGGGAAATGAGAAACGTGAGCCTGAGGTTTTTCCCTCTCTCCGAGGTGGCTGTCACATTCCACAGCAGCTGGCTTTATATCTTGCAGTCATTTATTTTTTCCCCCAAGACATGTCCCTTTTGACTTCCTGATCTCATTTTTCAAGTGTTTTGAAGCATTTTGCCACCTCCCTTTGTCCCTCCTGTTTTCCCTGATGTCAAGATAGCTTTTTCGTTCCATGCTGTTGTTTTATGAAGCCTTTGTCTCCTTATACTCGTCTCTCCCTCCTCTACGTGCTACTGTGAGCTCCCTTTACTAGTGTCTGCATTTCTGCGTCACATCAATCTCGCAATCTGACAGACGCAGCCTCTAAAATAACCTGTGCATGATGCATACAACCTGAAAAAAACCATTTATTTCAGTGTTAGGTGCGTCATACCTGCAAATAACCTCGTTTATCTAGACACGTTTATTTTAATGCTTATTGTATAAATACCAGTATCTCAGCATACTCTACAATACCATCTGCCACTTGCTCTTGTATTATGCATAATTTAATATAGCTCTATGTTACTCCAATTTTTTTATGTTGCCAAGTTCATATGTAGCTACATACTTGGACAAGGATACAAGGGTGTTATAAAGATTACAGAAAATATTACTCTGAGCTTTAAAGTGACGCTTTTGGTCTGGAGAATGCGCAACTGCTAGCGTTAGATATCTTGTCTGAATTAACAATGTGCATTGGTGCGGTATTGTTTTCGCGCTTGTTTTGAATCTTCTCAATAACTTAAATAACTAAGGGTAAAATGACAGAATTGCATGACAAGAAATAAAAATACAACCCACCTGCTCAGTGGTTTGAGTTTTCAGTTCTCCCCAAGCTAGAGAAAACCCAATTCACGTATTCAAGTGAAATAACCTGTAACTTACTGGAGAGCTGGAGTGTTTCTGTGGACCGTTATCATTGACAGGACACTGAAATGGCTATATTTGATCAGACTGGTGTTGTCTTGGTTCTTGAAGAAGCCAATATACACAGCGAGGAAATGCAACAAGTCCTGCAGTAAGCTGTGGTGTAACCAGCATTAGTTTCTCGTGATTTCATGGGTTGGTGTAACTCTTGGAGCCTGAGATTACTTCTACCTTTGTTTCCTATTCCAGGACATACTTGGATGTTTCCATTAATCCCAGACTTCTTAGAACATAATTCTATATTAACACTTAAAAAAAAAAAAAAAAAAAAAAATTAAAAGTTTGCAACAGCTAAAACTTGATGCCTGTTTTTAAGAAAGCATTCAGTATTGCAAGTCCAGCCCCCAACCGTGAGTTGTTTCAATCGCTGCATGCCCTTCCTCTGGGATATCACCTCTCTTTGCTAAGTTCCCAAAGGCAATTCTTAGAGGCTGGGAATGTGGTGTCAGGTAGTCCCTGAGGACTAAAAATAAGCTAAATTAAATCAGTTGCTGCTGACTTGAACACCTCTAACTTCTTTAAATACCCTTTCACCTCTCTGGGTTCTGGCTTCACGGTCCAAGGCCATAGTTAAAATCCAGCAGAGCATCACCGATGACAGGGCGGCCGTAAGCCACGGCAGAGCACTGAGCCCTCCTGAGAAATGCCACCCCCCGAGCTCACCAGCTGGCTCTTTGTCACACGGGTGATTGGGCTTTTCGGCAATACTTATGCAAAGCCATCCTCCATCAATTCTGAAACAATTTGTGCTCGATCGCTGGTATTTTTTCATATTTAGGATGAAACAGTTCTCATTACCCCCACTTTGCAATCACAAATGCATTTTTGGTCAAAGTGATTTTAGAGGAATTTGAGAACATTAGTTCTAATAATAATGGAAAAAAAGCACAAAGTATTTTATTGTCAAATCAGTGGTGAAGAGCTACTCTATCATTGATACAGAAAGGACTGACTGGATGCAAAAATGTCCTATATTCTTGGGAATATAGGAACTCGGGAACAGGAGTTCAGTATTCCTTCCCTCATTGACCTCAGTAAGGCTTGCACTTTTCGAGACTCTCTTAGTAGCTACGAGGCTAAAAAAATACTTTAGTAAATTCAGTGCCAGCTAAGCAGTAGGTAGGTTTGGCTCACTTCAGAACCCTGGTCTTATTAAAGAGAAGCTGTATATATTGTATAATTGTATAGATTTTTCAGACCAGAGCATGAAAGCTCTGGATATTAAGGTGCTTGATCGCAAATTACAGTTAGCTCTGCTGTTGCAGTCCTAAATGGCTTTTCCTTTCTTGTGGTCCAGAGCGCTCTGTTGCTGGTCACACTCCACCGAAGATCTGTGGTGGATTTTATGGGAAAACGAGTGTCCAGAAAGCAAAAGATAACTATCAATATGTAAAATTGAATTATGGTGCATCGAAGGTGCCTGGGATGCAGTGTTTTAGCACAGCTGTTCAACAGGGATATTTCTTGAGGAGCCTGATTTACCCTTAAGGTATAGAACAGTAATTACTTGTAGCTTAACTGGAACAATATTAGAATAAATGTAGACAGAGCTAAATAGCCTAATGGTGGCTACCATAGATGCTGAACTTTTCTGTCCCTCTCTGCATATACGTGTGCTTTTTGGACATGATGCATAGTTTCTCAAGTGAAAAAATAAAACACCTTGTTTTTATAAACTTAGCTACAAGTTAGCATCTTCTAAGACTCTGAATTACTCTGTGTACCATTAATGAAAGCTGTTTCAGTAAAACTTGACAGAGCATTGTATCTGTAATGAAGTATCAGAAATAATACACAAATGTAAAAAGAACTGCAAACTAATTTTCCTTATTGTTTTATCCCCTCCATTTTCTTTCTGAGTTTTGCACTTAAAATTAAATTGAGCCTACTCTCAAAAGGCAAAACACAAAGATCATATGCACAGGGATCACTAATGGACTGTGCTGGAGTCTCCTTTTGTGGGATGTATGTTACTTGTCTGTTTTACATTAATTATTGAGTTCTTGCATCACCTATTTATGATCCTTGCACTTCTCAAAGTACAGAAAAAGAGAAAACTAAAGCAAGGTTTCCAGCTTGTGGTTTTTTTTTTTTTTTGACAATGTGCCCCGATATAACCTCTCTCATTTTCGAGGGACTGTCACTTAAGGAGAAGGCACTTGAACTTACATTCTGATTTTTGTGTTAAATAACTGAGGTGCAGGAGGTGGGCTCAGGCATTCGGCACCGTGTTTCTCCTGGTCTTTTAGGTGACAGAGGAGGGTGTGACCGGCGTACGTGGCACGGGTCATACCGACAAGTTTGGCAGAATCAAAGGCAGGCTGGCTCTGAATGCTTCTGGTAATCACGAGTGTTTACAAATCTTCCAAAAATTGGAATTTAGTCTGGTTTTGATAATTGGCTTAATTGAGGGTTGCAGACTGCTTTCTACAGGGGAATGAATCTCATTTTACTTAAAATAGAAAGAAATTTGCTCTTCTCCTTCTGTTTTTGATAGGGTGCTTGACTGCTCTATAACCCTTGTGGGAAAATATTTTGCTTAAGTTCTATTTTTATCTCCTGTTTGTTTATTTTTAATTACTACTTCAGCACCCTGGGATTTGCCATCGATCTTCATCTGCCTACACAATTATCCTTAGCTTGCTGAAGGGTTTGTTTATTTTTTAAGTTATATGTGCTCTTTTAACACTTTTGTGTGTGTGTGTCTAACTACTTGTAACAGGAGGATTCTGCTTTACGTGGAGGAAAGGTGGATTTTACTGCTGATGTTACAAGGGTGTAACACAAAGGGAGGGTGTTTGAAGACTATTGCTGTCTTGGGGTGATCTTGAGGGAATGTGCACCATGGAATGAGGTGTTTCTGCCCCAGGGTTACCTAGGGAACACTAACATAAAATGTGGGAGGTTAATGTCTTTAAGAGTGTTTTAAATGCACTGAAGTTCTTTGCAAAGCAACTCCCACTAGCTTGAGAAATATCTCTTAAAGTTATGAAAAATTAATCTGCAACTTCACTGGAAGAGACACTTTCTACTTTTCTCAGTATTTGGAGGGTCTGCTCTCTATATAGATTTTGCAGTATAATTTAAAAATTAATTCCCATGTTTTGTTTTAAGTTAAGTCTTATCTTGGAGTAGAGCAGTGTAATTCAACTGATACAACCCAACTAAAGTTCTGTCCTAAATTTTATTATTCTCCATTTCTTCTTGTATAAGTAAAGGGGGAAAACATTTTCTGTCCAAGTTAAAAACAACATTGGCAGCAAAATTCCAAACTTTTCTTCAGCTCTGAATGCATTTGGATATCTGTTAAAGATTTCTGATGTATTTCCTCTGAACTTTTAAATACATGTTGTAGAAATTTGGCTGGTGTTGAAAGGGGATGAAATGTCAGCTGTAGACTCTGCTATTTGAGCCACATAAGAAGACTCCTGCACCCAGCTGGATCTCCCTGATGGTCTGTGCCATTCTCCTGGAGTTCATGTTTGCCCATGTGTTTACTGGAAGGAACTTTGGGCTGTGAATGTCAGCTTTTGGCCATTATACAGTAATAAATAGTAACTTTTGGGTTTTGACTAGTCTGAAAGCTGCTCTGAAGGTCTTGCATTTATTTGCTTTCCAAAATTATGGGTTGAACAATTTCTAGAAAAGGGCTGAAGAAGGTTGTTCATTGAATCATCCTGTAAAATTCAAGAAAGAAGTATAATTATAAGCAGTAGAGAAAAATCTATAGAAAAGAGATAATTTGCCATTAAATTCAATGGGGCAGTTGTCAGCTGATAGAAATCAGTGAATTTATTGATTCAGTGGAGCTTTCTTACACAGTATGAGGATCCAGCCCCACCAGTTTTTGAAGCGAGTTCTGTAGAATCCGTTTTATGTCAATTGCTTTCATTTTTAATTTGATATGACTAATTATTACTGTTCTGTCTGTGAGAATGGACCAAATGGCTCTTGTCAGCCTTCTGCTGAAATGACTTGCTCAAGAGAATGATGAGTAGTGACAGATCTTGGAGCTTATCAGTGAAGACCAAGGAAATTCGTTGTCATGAGTGGTACCCACACGTGCTGGAAAGCTCAAGTCGCTGTTAGGCTCACCCTGAACTTGATTCTCCTGCCTCCCTGTATTATCTATTGCCACAGAACTACAATCTCACTGCAGGCTGTAAAAGGTCAGCATGCTGTGCAATTAATCTAAATTACACACACATTTCAGAATATGCCACATTGCATCACTTGAACCATCATACAAACAATTACTGTAGTTCAGGTAGAGTTCACTTTGAAAGTTTGCATTGGCCTTAAGTAAAGAACCTTTAGTTTTGTAAGGGAAACAGTGGCATAACCACCTTTATTTTCTCTAGCGTATGAAGTCTGAAACTATTACGGNCCCCCCCCCCCCCCAAACTTTCTACAATTCTCAGATTTCCTTACATTCCCCATATTCAGGGAAAATATTCATTAGGAGGACAAGCATGCACAGTTCCCCTAACTATATCAAGTTTGAATTGCTGAAATTAGTGGCTGGTATAGCACTTCCACAGGTTTTGTAGGGAGATCTGTAAAGAAAAGCCAACAGCTGACCATGCAACTTATCCAGATTTTCATCCTAAACTAGGAAAAAGAAGAAAAAAAATGAATTTGACAGTTTAACTATGTCCCTGAATTCCCTTCTCTGATGTATTACTGGGGGTAAGATCGCTTCTGCCCCATGCATGTACTACTTGGGACTGTGCTGATGGGATGCACAGTGCTTTACAAGCCAGTTACTCTGCCAGGGCATGAGCCTCTGTGCCAGGGGAGTGGTTGCACGCTCGCCTCTTGCAGCAGCAGTACTGGGAGGGGTGTCTGTAGGAGACAGAGTTTGGGGTTTGCTCAGGCTGGTCCTTTAACAGTGCTGGTGGTTGAAGGACAGCTTCAGACTAAGGCTGTTGTAACCTCCACTGAACAGTGCAGCAGTGAGCTTCAATCCCACATCAGCATTTCTGAATGATGATGTTTGCTTGAAGTTTCTACATTTTTCACTCCCTCTTTTGGCCCCTACTTAGAAATATATATGTTCCCTTCAATTCAAAGGGAATTGAACTTCCCTTTCAATTAGATCTATTTCACAGATGGAAAAACCGAAGATGGAGAACCCTGTGCTACAAGGTGACTGCTACAGTCATGTTATAGCTGACTTTGCATTCGCAAAGACACCATAAAGCAGATTTCACGCTGCTGCCACCTCAGTGAATGGCCCATGATAGATAATGCCTCGCATACGGGGCGCTTGGGTTGAGGTACGGGATGAATGGCGCAGGGCACGCACCACAGATGTTGAAACGCGTGACCGCGGCAGCCTGTGGTAACAGGGTTGTTGGATTCCCGTTTGTTGCAAGACGTGCAGAGGACAGGGTCTGAATTGTTCTTTTTCAGGCCCCGTACTGTGTTAATGGCAGTGAACAGCTGAACTCATGTGTTGCTGTTGTAATTCCTCCCTCAGCAGTATTTCCCTGTTCCTTTACCACTATACTATATATTACCCTTTTATAGATGCCCTTCCTTCCATCAAATCTCATACTTAAGAATGAGAAACCAAAATTAATAAAAAGGCTTGTTTTCCCCTCTGTGGGAGGCAGAGTGCCCTTCCCTTCCCCCAAAACACAAACCCTCAAACTCCAGCAGTTAAACCGCCATCCAGAGCACTAACATTTGGACTTGGAAGCATTTCGCACGCACAGATGGGGCTCCGCAAGGTGCAAAGCAGTGAAGAATGTTGTAAATTGCCGAGTCAGGTTAAATTAAAAAAGTTAAAAGGGGAGGAAAAAGAAATAAAACTGAGGGAAGCAAAGGAAGAGGCTCCAGATGTGGGTCGGATGGGATCTGACTTGTGTTCCAACATTTCTTTGAGGTAGGTGGGGAAAAGGCAAGTCTTCAGGAAGTGTTTTTGGGGAGCACTGGAGGTGGTGGCTTAGGGACAGGGTGTTTTGGAGGCACTTCCCACCCATGAGAGCAGTCTGTCAGGGGGAACTGAAGGCCCATCCCACCAAGTGTCCTTCACGCCCGTGTGGCGCTGACATGGCGGCTGGATGCTGGCTTGTCTCCCGGCCTCCCAAATGGGAAAGTACAGGGGGAAGGGAGGGATGCTGCCAGGGCCTGTAGCTCATGCTGGGCTTTGTGGGGCTGTGGCTGGCAGGACAGGAATGACTCCCCTTCGCTCCCCGTTGATGGGCTGTGGGCCAGCACCCCGGCGTGGGGTTGTTATGGGGGGACGGAGCAGGTTCCAGGCTGCCCCTGAAACAGAGGGAGCAGAGGGCTCCCCGAGTCACCTCTTGCCTTTTCCACAGCTCTGTGTCCCAAATGAAGGTGTAAAGTAATTGGCAGTCTGTCCCTTACATCTCATTTTAATACTGCAGTAATTCCATTTTAGACAAGCTGTGTACTTTTATCTTCCTAAGGGATCTCAAACAAGCTTTTAATTTTCAGCAAAACCTTTGCAGATCACCTTTAAGATCAGGGTCAGAGCTAATTTTTCAAGGAGTGCCTGCGGCACGGCTTAGAGAGAAGGATGGGGAAGGGGTCTGGAATGGTCTCTGATGCTTCAGGAGGACCTCCCTGAGTCCTGGTGCTCGAGCATGGTGCACAGCACAGGCCATGGTGGAAAGCACAGCTCTATTCAAACAGCACCTTGAGAAACTCTTAACGCACAGTTGTGATGAAGCAATATTGTAAGAAAAAGAAGGAAGAATGGGGCTGTGCCAAGGACCTAGTTTTCCTCTCAAGCTAGAAAAACTCAGTGGACTGGTCTAGTTTCATGCTTGTAATGATGAACAAATTTGTTTCTCCGCCCTTTCCTTCTGGTGTTGTACCAAAGTCTCACGCGTTGGCATGCTGTGCCAGTGTTGAAGCTTGCCTTGGCTTTGGGCTTAGTGTACACCATCTGTTAGTGGAAGCCATACTACAGCCCTGCAGCGGGGGTTATGGCTTCTCCATCCCCTGCCCCAGCATCCATCTCGAGAGTCAGTCTGTTGCGTGATCTGGTGGAGTCTGGGGAGATAAGAGTTGTAAAAAGGAGATGAATTGTGAAGCTACCAGAGATGTGAAGGTGGGATAAGATGACAAACCCACCACCCCCACCAGCCTTGCACCACCCCCCCACCCCCCTCCCCACCAAAAAAAAATCTGGAAGAAAACTCAAAAAAACCATTTTGTTTTTGATATATAGGGGGAAGAAGAGGCATTATAAACTTAACTACCAAGATTCAGACAACAGAAGAGGAAAGAATTATGTAGAGCAGAAGAGAAATTAAGTTGGAAAAATGTGATTGAGTTAGAGGAAGAAAAATTTAGGCTGCATCTCATGAGAAAATAGACTAATTGTGAAACCCTCTACTACACTTAGATCTGGGCCCCTGGGAAATAATGGAAAAGACTGTTTCTCGGCATGTAGAAGCCCCTAGACAAAACACCAGTGCTTTAGGAGTAGGTTTGGCATAACTGCAATATATAGTTCAGCAGCAGCAACCCCATTCCTGCTCTGACAGGAAAGAGCTAGCTAATTTATCAGTAATAAGTTTTTGTGTAGCTCTATTTCCATGTGCAGAGGACACAGATTGCTGATGAAGGTTTTTGGTTACAGAGGTGATTTTACAAAGTGAGAATTTATCTAATAGGAACAGGTCTAAAACTAACAGCTCAGTTTTGCATAGGCTGCCCAGCAGATAGTAATAGCTATATGGCCCTACTCTCAGCTTAGGCTAGATTTAAACTACTAAATTAAAAGCAAAATAAAATTTAAGGTATTTCTTTAAACTGTTTGGTCCCCCTGGGAAGGATTTGCAAATGCACCTGTATTCATCATTTAGAAGCTTTCCTGTTGCTTACAAATATCTGTTTTCTTGAGAGACCTTATTGAAAGAGTGGCTTAGTGTTTTTCGTCATCCACTGTAGCCTGTTTTCAAAGCAAAAGATGGTATGCATTTTGAAAATATTTGTTTACAGTATTGTTTGGCAAACTTCAAAATGCATCTAAGGTTTAAAATTAAAAAAACTAATCATGAGCATAAATACAATTGGATGCAGTTTCACAATTCAAAATGATGTTTCAAACTCCCCCGCCCATCCTAAATATGTCACTTGTCTATAGCTACTGCCGTTTCTATATTCATTTATTTGCAGTAAACAACACAGCTGAGATCCTTGCTCGGTGGCTGCCTATACGTTTCACCGTAGGTAAATATGGTTAGCTTTACCCCCAATGTTAGCCAAAGCATTTTACACCCTCAAAAGATCCAGGGAAGGACTATTTCTCCAAGCTCACTGTGTTTGACATTGGCTTTTAGTCTGGTTTGAGCTGGAACTTTTCTTAATGCTCTTTATCTCGGTTTTCCATCAGTGACATTTCAAAGTTGTCGCATGAGCTCAAGCTGATCTTACTGCAGCTAAAGGGAATATTCCATTTTCTCCTCCATCTTCATTCCTCCACCCTTGCTCTCTGGGCTTATCTGCACAGCTGGTGTCAGCTGTAGCTTTTATCTCTACCTAGCCTGGAGTTGGTTCAACTTAGGCCAAAAAAAAAAAAAACCCAACCAAAAAAAAAAACCCAAACAACCCAACTTGCAGAAAGATGGATAACTTTCTGCTGGGTCTGTGAGTGGAATCAAGAAGACCAAATGATGCCAGAGCCAGGGTGAGGCTGGAGGGCAGGTGGGGACCAAGACCTTCTTGCCCTTTCAGCAGCAGAGAAGCACAGAGCTATTACCTTGTCTCAGCCACTCTGGCTCACCCTCCGGAGATAAACACGCTTTTTTACCTGACAGGGCTGCTGTGAAGATAAACTGATACATGTTCAGGATGTATTCAGCCAATGACTATGGAGACAGTATTGCCCAAACCAAAGATCTCTTTTTTTTGATTTAATTACCAAATCCACTTTCGATCAGATGGAAGATTCTAATGCTAATTTTCATGACCTTGTATACATTCATGAATTAACATTGTTGAAAATGGAGGGGTGTACCTTAAATGGCTGAGAAATACAAAATTCTGATCTTTAATTTCTTATCAAGAAATGGTTTATACAGAAATAGAGAAATATGACAGGAAGTGCATAGAAACTCACCCTAGAAAACTTATCACTGAATTAACATGCAAATGTGTATATTGTATTCACATCAAATAAATGAAATCATAATATTTGGTTTTAAGGAGCTTTTTCTGTAGCATTCTTTTCCAGAGTATAGATAGGACAGGATATTTGTTGTTTAAGTGGCCAAATGGAAGACAAGTATTGACTGACTTTCATTATGTATCATATTTTAGTGTTGCCTAGTCTGTATTGTCTAACTTATGTCCATTTCATACCCTCACAGTTATGCCTGAATATAATATAAATTAAATGTAAATTCACCAGTGCTTTATATTAAATATATTTTCATTCATTTAAAGAACAACACAATAAAGCTATCCCAATGTGTAAGGTATGCAAAGAAATGTTAAAAGTTTGTTTTTCTGGCTAGGATTTATTATTTGTTTGTTTTTCTGTAAGGAAATAGCAGGAAGAATAGGAAAAAGATGTGAGAAATGGCATGCTGCCCACTCTTACCTTTAAAACTGTTAATCAATTTGAAGCGGTTGAACTGGCAAAGTTGACTGAAACATTCTTGTGCATATTTAGCTCAAATGATATGTGAAAAAAATGTATTGAATTTGTGAATGTGCACTCAGGTAGATAGTCCACCTCTGTTTTAACCAAACAATGCAATTTTAGATCATGAAACAACACAATCCCAGTAATTTAAATAACTCTGTAGGTCTTATCCTCCATTGAGCAAACTCTTGGAATGTGGATGGCTAGCATGATCAAGTTTGTGTAGAAAGGCCAAGCAAAATTGCCATCTGCTTGATCCAAAGCTTATAGGTATTGAAGCTTATAGGAATCTTTCAGCTGGTTTCTTTACTTCTGTATGTTATTTGTTATTAGGACTGAATCAAGCTTGGTTTCTTCTAGCTTAGCAAACTTGGGTTTTCAGTAGCATTAGCAAGATAAGAAACAAGTTGGTGAGACAGTACAGTTTTTCCTCTTAAAAACCTCTACAACACAATATTGAAAAAAACTGTGGGTTGTTTTCCCCACTCTTGCCATAGCGAGGCTTCAGTTCAGTCCCCCGTGTATTTGTAAACCTAACTTTGTGCATCTCAGACTGCAGGACTCCAGTGTTTTCATGCCTTACTGGTTGTAGCCTGAGGAGTAACTCCACTGAAACCCTTGGTGCCGCAGAGGCGTAAGGAAAAGCATAAAATTTCTGAACTGTATAATGATGCACAAACAGGGTAAATGACCTCATTGGCAGGGCTGACACTCAAAAGAACCATGCTGCAGATGTGACACATGCACTGCGTACCTGACATGGCTGCAATAGACAGCAACAATAAACATAGCTTTCAATATTGGCATTTCTATAGTCCGTTTTCAGAACAGACTTCTGTATCAGAACACTTCTAATTTTTTGCTCAGTATCAGGAAGACTTACTGTGGAAATGCTGAATTTGGCTTCTAATCACATTGTACTAAGTGTTGTCTGCAGACAGTAAATGAGCCTTGGAAGACTTCTAATTTACTTCTCATGCAATGAGGGTTTTGCATGTAAAGATAAATTAAGACCAGTCCTTATGGCATATTCCAATGATAGCGATGAAACTAGGCAAGACAGTTCTCATTAACTAGTGGTCCTCTGTGGTAGATGCTATTCCCTCTTTTTTTTTTTTTTTTTAAAAAGAATAGCTTGTTTTTAATAGAGAATTTGATATAGGTAATATAAGAACAACAAAAAAAATACTGGGACTGCATTCTGTATAAAACAACTGTCTAAAGGGTAAATTTAATTCACAACAATTGGTATTCACTGGCAAATTATTCCAGGTTCATCTTGATTTGTTTTTTTTAAATGTTATGCATTTTAACATGCAAGAACTATTCCAATTTTTGAGTGGTGGCAAGCAATACTTATAGCAATACTCTTTTTTTTTTTTTTTTTTAAAGGAATATGTGACTACAGGACAGCTGCAGATAAAAACAATTCATGCTAGAAATATCTGGATAATCTTTCATTAAGCAACTCTTGAAAATGAACAGTAATAATGCAAATTATTTAAACAGTTTTCAAGCAAGTGATTTCTTCCATCATGGTTCATTCTAATAATCTTTTTCAAGCATTTAGAGAGTTGATTTATCTTAATTTTAGATTGTTATTAAATTAAGTGGTGATGGCTGTGGGTTAGGATGGCTTTTACTGTCTAGAGTGTCACAGTAGAGTGTAATACTCCTAGATTTGAAATGTTTTCATGCTATTAAATGACTGTTAAGGTCTCATGGAAAATGAACAACTAATTTATTTTAATCTTTCATATTCTTCTAGAGCTGTTTTTCTTCCAAAGTGTTTTTAAGTGACAAATAAGAGTCAAAATCTGCCACTGATGCTTACTTTGTAGCTATATAGAGGAGACTCTTATCTATAGCTGAGAAAAAACAGCTTTCCTTTTCCATAACGTAGTCGCATTTCTGTATCTCATAAAGACAACATAATCTATACAGTGTGGTGTTCTGTATTTGTTCTTGTAAATCTCTGAATATAAGCCTTTCTGTAGGCAGTGCTTTACATATGTCTGTCAAATACAATTGGTGTTCTTCTCACATATAGGTCTCAATTTATGTGCCATTTATTCATCATGTGTCTCCTGGCTGTGCAGCCTGTGTATAAATTACTAACAATTATTGACTATTTGATACTTTTGGTCATATTAGTGTTGTTTGTAGGCTGAACAATCTCTGTCTGGAATTAGAGCCTCTAAATGTTGCAATTAACTTATAGGAGCCGGAAATACCTGTATAATTTTTTTCCTTGCTGCTTATGTTCCTCTTTAGATCTGTCACGTTTAACTAATTTTTGCTATGCAGTACGTAACGGTGCAAAACTGCAATGGAGAAGGTTCCCCTCCCCGCCCTCCCATGTGGTATGAGGCAAAACATAGCTATACCCTCTGCAGCGTGCTTCAAATCAACAGTGTGTGCTATAGCTTCATTTTTGAAGCACTGCAACTAGAGTCTCCTTTCATACTGAAAGAAAATCAATCCTCCATACATGAAAACAGTTAGTAATGGTCTTACTTGAGCTTAACCTATGCTGAATTATTCATGGTTGAGTTATCCAGGGAGAATATTACCTTTGTAGTAGACTGCTGGAATTGCCTCTCTTGTTTATTTGCATTGGAGCCATTTACTTGAATAAGGACTGCAGGACCAGGTCCTGTATTTGCTGGATATGAGAAGATTTCACACTGGTTAATCAACTGTGTTGTGGGATATGTCTTTCTCTTTTTTTCCTCTTCCCACCCCCACACACTTTTTTTGTTGTTGTGTGTGTTTGTTGTTTGGTTTGGGGGTTGTTGTTGGGTTGGGGTTTTTTGTTGTTTTTGTTTAGGGTCCCAGCATGGGGGCCCAAAGTGAATGCTAGTGCATTTGAATCTAGATGGCTCCCTGTTGACATGCCATCTGCAGATGCTCATGTAGAGTATGTTTTAAGCAGCAAACACCTGGGGTGCTATATTAAAAAATGCTCAGCATTTCAAAATCCCAGTGATGGAGTGTAATATGCTCTTGATATGCCACTTGCTGTTAGAACTTTAAGCTGAATTCTGCTAAGTCCTAATGCCTCCTGTTGAAGTGAATGATAGCAGGGAATACTTGGGATGTGAGAGATGCATGACTTACAGGTGTATTAAAAGGAGTTTAACTCTCTCAAAACTCCTCTTTTATTTAGACATAGTTGTTCTAGGCTTATCTCCTTTGCTGTCTCCTTGAAGGACTACAGTGCAATATCCCTACAGCAAGAGGATGAGGAATAATTGCTACCAGGCCTTTAGACTCATGTGACGTTCCTTATTTTAGTCATATGAGTTTGCAAACGTACAAGTTGTGTCATTTTATGGTGCCAAGAAGTTTCAGCAAAACTGAACAATTTTTGATGGGTGTATTCTCCAGTGGCAAAAGATGAGGAGAGCCTACAAAGAGCTGTGTGTAGTATGTGTATAATAGCAACAAGAAATACAATTACTAACTTGATTTTTTTAATAATATCCCATTTAGTGGCCAAAAATGATAAAAATGAAGTCAGTAAATATTGAAGTCACTTTCAGATTAATTCAGAGAGAAGTAAATACAATTTGGGTCATGTTGCTTTTGATGACCCCAAAACCCCTTTCAAATAAGCACTATGGATTTTAAAGATCTACCACGTCTTTGTTGATGTATTATTGATCATGGTTACTCAGCAGTTCAGCTCGTGTTGTTCAAGACTGCCTAAGGCAGTAAGATCACTTGTTATTAGAAGATTATATTGTACAGGTACTTTCATTGCCAGGTTTTCTTAAGGTATTTTTACTGATTTTGTGTGTGAGAGAGAGGGAGGAACTTTGAATTAGTTAACATGGCTGGTTCCAATAGAGTGGGGTGCTGTTACCCTTTTCTAGAGGACAATACGATACACTGCTGGTCAAACATTATGACAACTGTAACAGTCTGACAGTGTGTGTCCTTATATATTTGGTTTATATGACTGCCAGATTAGGAAGCAAAATTCTTCTTTTTGGTGTCTGTAGCATGAGCCATCTAAACTCAGGGCTTGCTTCTCCTTTCTTTCTTCGCAAAGAAAATAGGTGCAACACTGTGCAGGATCCCTCCCTTGCCTGCCCATGTAGGAGTCACTGGCAGACTGCAGAGCAAGGAGGAATGGTTCCTCTGATGCCTGGAGCTATTTCTGGAATTATGGAACTGAGAAAGAAACCGATATCTTGGTATTGGGCTGGTCACTTAATTAAAAAAGAAAGACAGCATCCTGGTACACTTCACAGTCTGCTTCTGATGATATGAGTAAGTCATTGTCATGGAGGAAGTAATTTATACATCTAATATTACAGAACTCATGGCATTAATTATTTGGTGTTAATGATCTGTATTCATGATTGAAGAGTGTGTTTGAAGTCAGAAATGCTGTAATATCAGCCTTGAGATAGAAGCAATTCTAAGGCACACAGGTAAATCATTGTTTCCAGAGTTACTCCTTCTTATTCCACCTTTTGCTTTAACTAGGTGTAGCACCTTTTTCCTTTAATTTATAGAATCATAGAAAAGACCTTTAAGATCATCAAGTCCAACTGTTCTCTCATTTCTAACCTTTATTTTTAGTGAATGATTGTGTGTAAGTGTATTACTCATATTTGTGAGGAAATGTCTTTGTCCTTTTTCTTAGACACATCTACTGTTCATCTTGTATGCAAGTTAAATTTCACCTGCTTTACTATTCAGTTCAAAGAAACCTAGCGGACACAGGTCTGTATGCTAAATACAGAAAACTCACCAAAGTATTGTGACTGCAGCTTCTGTGAGTGATGCAAAATGCATCATATATTTGATAGGTTTTAGGGGAATGTTCCAGCTGTGATGCTAGTGTGGATTTAAAAAGAAGAAAAACAGTGGTGGGGTTGGGAAGCTTTGGTGGGGTTTTTTGTTGTTTTCCTTGGTTGATTTTCTTTAAGTTTCTGATTTTGTTATCTTGGCTGACAGTTTACTACTTTTAACTTTGCTGCTGTTGGCTTGTGGAGCTTTTTTTTTTTTTTGATCAAAGTGTTTTCCTTTAATGGGGCTGGGTGGTCTCTATTGTTGCAGTACTAATTAACTTTCCAAGCATTTTGAGCTTTTTTGCAGGGATGTCTTTGTGGTTTTGTCAAAAAAAGCCTTATTTGGATAAGTAAAACTGGATACACTGAAGTTACGCAACCCTTATGCAGCATTAAAGTAAGCAGTTGTTGCTGCCTGAGTTATGAACTCTAGGGGTAAATAGAGCTGCTGAAATGTTGGCAGCTTCCGTACCTGGCTGTGCTGGAACACTGCTGTAAACAATAGGTGCAAGTAGCAGAGGAGTGGGTAGACAATCCCTGATAATACATGCAGAATTCTTCCTTTTTCTTTTATAAATCACAATATAAGCACTTGGATAACATGGTATCTCGGCAACAACTTGACAAGAGATGTGTAATACACCCTCAGAGAATAGAAAAAACATAATTTGTCTCCAATAAAGGTGTTTATCATTCTGAACCTCTCAACATAAATTAATTTGCAGTTATACTAGCACTGTTTTTACATATGGGTTTTTTTGTATTTGCATCAAAGTACTTGCCAGTCTTTAGGAGCACTTGTTGCTTTTCCAAATAGGAAATGTTCAGAGCACAGGTTAATGTACTGTATGCCTTAGGATCTGCTCTGATTTCTTTCTTACCTAGTGTATTTAGTCTTCCAGGGATTAAACATGTTCTTCATGAAGTAGATAAAAATGAATATTTATTAAATATTGTGTCAGGATATGCTTATACAGAAAATGCAATATATTATTTCAACAGGATCTGGAGAAAACTCAGGGAAGCCTTTTATTCCAGTAGAAAGTTTATTTGTGTGTTTGTATAGTAGTTTGTTGTTTTAGGACTTGGGTGTGCACTTTGAAAACATAGCAAGAGAAACAGATATCTACTAAGAAAGATGATTATTTAGAAGACAGATTTATAAGCAAAAAGTTGTGCACTTGGTTCTCAAATGTATCTTGGTCATGTGACAGATAAAAGATACAGTACCAGGCAATTATTACAGCCTGCTAGATGATCGCAACATTATAAAGAACAACTTTTTAGGAAAAAACATGAAAGAAAAGGAAAAGCTATTTGCTATTTTTAGTATTCATGGGTTGTACAATAATGATTGATCATTACTGACTATTGTTTCTAAAGCTTTGTGCAGATGAAAAACGCTAGGTCTGGTGGTTTAGAGCAAAAAAAAAAAGTAAACATTTACAACAATAAAATGCTATTGTTTTCTCACATCTGTAGCAGTATTTATAACACTGCATTGTTAGGAGGGAGAAGAGAAAAAGGGAAAAAAAAATAAATTAGTCCAAGGCCCAGACCTTTCTTTGCCAATTTTCTGCATATGTTTTTGACACTTAAAGCAGAGCATGGCAATAAGGGACGTATTTCAAGACAAGCACAGAGACTCACTCTCCATTAAAGCTATACCTGCTGTTAACCTCAACGGTACTTCAGATGGAATATTTTTAGCTTGATTCTATAGCCAATTTACTTGTATTATTTTCAAGCTGTGTAGCCAATATTTCAATAGATCATCATGAATTGACGTCTTCCTTTTTAATTATAACCTCCCTTAAGTTTCAAAGTGTTTACACTGTTTGTGTAGCCTTGTGAAATAAGCAGCAGCACTAAAGCACATCTCCGAGGGTAGCGAGCGGGAAGCTATAATAAACACACTTGTCAAGCATATGCAGACAGAAATGAGAACATGCTGGTGTGGAATTAATAACCTGCTAGACCTCTTTGTTTGAACGTGACATGTGCTTATCAAGATACAGGATAAAATAATTTTGCACATAGAATCCAGCAAGTAACAACGCAGGGGGAAAAAGTCTTCATCTTTTGGGGCTGTTGCTCTCCGGCCGTGTGGCTGACCTGTGCGCTTGTCTCCCAGAGATGATGATGTGCAGCAGAAGTGGGCAGGTGCAGT
Organism: Aramus guarauna; assembly: GCA_013400195.1. NCBI lineage: Eukaryota > Metazoa > Chordata > Aves > Gruiformes > Aramidae > Aramus > Aramus guarauna. The sequence continues at coordinate 2,831,357 of VXBL01006287.1, read as the reverse complement.
CAGTTTAATCGCTGTGGTTTGTTTGGCTGACACTTTTGAAATTGTAAAAGATAATCCTGGCTGAGGGACATTGCCAACCTCTTTCTAGCATGGTTTATGTTAACAAGACATAAACTTACTGTAGGCTAGGTCTTCACCTGTTGCAGTTCAAGGTAGCCAACATTGTTGTTACAGGCACTAAGCCAGGAGAAAGTTTAAATCTAGAATTGGCAAGGGAAACAGGGTAGTCACTGTAAAATCATCCCAGCTCAGGTACAATACACACTATCCTTCTTTCTCCCAAGTCTCTCTCGACTATGAAGGGAAAAGGGCTGCTGGAGGTTTCCTTTAGAGCACTGCCTTTGCTTGCTGTTTCTGTGGAGGCAAGTCAGGAAGGTAGCAAAACCAATGGAGGAAGCTAATGAAACTTTAAAAGCATTGCTAGTGGGTAGATGTGACTGTGGAGCACACGAGGGGTGTGCAGTAGCCCTCCCTGCCCCTTGTGATGTGATGGGGTTGCATGGCACATGGGGAAATACTACACAGCGCGCTCATCCTGCTTCCAAATCTTCCTGCGTAGAGATGTAAATGACACTTGAATAGCAAAAAAAGTGAAGATATCATTCCAGTATTATACAACTAAATGATTATAAGTGCATCATGTTAGAATTGTATAATATTACAATTGTATGTATTGTTTGGATTATGTGATTCAACAGAAAAAAAGACAATCCTTCATGGAGCCTGGCCGAGGGCTTGGGATCTGATTGATGCCATCTCCTTTAGGTTCAGCTTACCTAGGATTTGAACAAACCCTTCGGGTTGCCTCTTCCCTCCTGTTTAAATAGAGGGGTCTGAGGTGAGTAGGCTCCCGCTTTAGGGTGGTTCTTTGGTGGCTAAAGCTAGCCAGGATCAGAGCTGAGCAAGCTAAGAATAAACAGCAAAAGACTACTCTAGATCTTGGCTTGGGCAACTGCTGGAGAATCAGCCACACTTGGAAACAGCACCAACAGATTGAAGGGGTTTGGCCTTCAAAACTGCAACAGATTGAAGGAGTTTGGCTTGGGAAAGCTGTAGGAACAGGAGCAGCAGTTTGTGAGACAGCCTGGCTTATGCAAATGTAGAAATGGCAGCAGCAGGCTCTGATGGGATGTGTTGCTGGTGTATCTCCAAAAATTTTTAAACTGGCTGCTCATGTAATACCAGGGCCCTATCACCTATATGCTCAATTTATCACTGTGTCTTGGAACTTTTCCATCAGAGTAGTAGAAAACAAATGTTATCCTGCTATATAAGAAAGAGAGAAAGCAAGCCCACTCAGCTTATTATTTACAGACCTATCTTGCTGCTTCCAACTCTATCCATAATAGATAATGAATAAATTGGTTCACAAGCAACTGTTTAAGTACTTGGAGTTAAACAACATACTGAATGATGCTCAGTCTGGATTTCATTCTCATTATTTCACTGTCATTGCACTAAGAAATTGTTGGAGACATTTTCTCTGCTCATGGATCAAAGTCTATTTATAGGTGCAGTATTTATTACCCTGTCAAAGTCCCTTTTGACATGACTGGCCTTTCTCACATACAAAAATTCATTTGAAATCAGTTCAAATAACAGTAGTAGACAATTGTTTTCAGTTACATTTGCCTTCCAGAAACCAGATGGGTTGCATTAGCAATGAACTGTCATGTATGCAATATAATACTAAGAAGTCTTGTAACTGGGCACCATATTGGCTGTTACATGTTCATTAAAAGCTGTTGTGCATGTTAATAGGAAGATACAGTTCTTCATGGTTAAAACACACATAGTGGGGCCAAATCTCTATTAAAATTTAAATCAAGCCTGAAATCAGAGCCTTATCTCTTACAAACACAGCATCTCATCTTTTTTTTTTTTTTTTCTCCTGTATGCCTCTGGACATCTATACACACACAGATATCCAGGAACAGCATCAGTGGAGTTTTGCTGTAGAAAGCAAAAAAAAGCTAGGAGGAAGGAGAGGTTTGAGCAAGGATGAGGTACTCTAGAGTGACCTTATAATTTCTTGCTCTCACCAGTATATTAAACCACCAAATATCCCAAACAGTTTTGTCACAAGCAAAATGAATAGAATTGTCTTTATTTGATCCAGAGTATATAACTCACAGAGCAAAAGACAATATTGTTTTATTCTGAGGCTCTATCTGTGCTGCAGTGGGAACATTCAGCCCCTCTACTATTTTCTGCACATCCAGTATGTATCCTTTTTGTGGAAAATCCCTACTGTGGCAAGAACTCTTCACAAGAAAAATGTCTATGCAAATGTCACACGGACAAGTCTTTAAAATCTTTAATTCTTAAGTGATAAAAGAACCTAGCTACCACGATTCAATTTTTGTTTTGGTTTAGTAATGATACTGATTCAGTTAAGTTTGCTTTAGGTCAATAAGGGCCAATTGGGAACCATAAACTCATTTATAGTTTGTGGGAGACCTGGCATCACTTGTGTCCATCTCAATGCCATCATTTCAATGAATTCCCTTAATCCTGTAGAGGTGAGCAACAGTGATGCTACAGTGAGAAAATGGCAAGGAGGAGAGGAAAGGATGTCTAAAATCCTCTTACTCTCCTCCCTCTTCCAGTAAATTTCTACATAGAAAATGTAGGTATTCAAATGTGCATATGCAGACATATCTGCAGTAAGGTCCATCAGAATGACTGCTCAGGTGTCCTTCTAGCAGTTAACAGTGTAGAAGTCATCACCAGGCAAGGACTAGAAATGATGATCTGGCAGGTCCATTCCCCTTGGAGTAACTGTTTGAGCTAGTGAGGGGAAAAAGCCCCTCAGGGGTGTTAGGGAAGGACAGGGAAGCAGCGATGATGTGGTGTCACCTGATGGGTAGAAGTGTGGGCTGTTGCTGTGCCAACAGATGAGATTTGGGGGAGGCTCTTTGTAGTCTAATTTTCTGAGCCATTAACCAGAAACATTTTTGGATTGAATCATATTCAGTAAGACTTCAGCATAGCAGCTTGGGTGTAGTCTTAGTCTGAAGAAATTCTGGGTTTGGTATTGGTCAGGTGGGCTGTAAAGTGAAACTGAAATACAGTTCAGAAATATAGACTGGAGGGCTGGAGATTCAGGTGATATCCCTGGTTTCACTATGTCCTGGGTCTTGGCTGGGATAGAGTTAATTTTCACAAGGAGCTGGGAGGGGACACAGCCAGGGTAGCTGACCCAAACTAACCAAAGGGATGTCCCATACCATATGGTGTCATGCTCAGTATATATGGGGGGGG
>VXBL01006287.1:2806798-2828086 GCA_013400195.1 Aramus guarauna | reverse complement strand
GTGTGGGGGTGGGGGGGTGGGGGGGGGGGGGGGGGGAATTGCCTGGGAAAGAGAGGTTCTGCTTGGGCCAAACTGGGCATTGGATTCCAAGTAAAACCTGTGGGTTGAGGTAAAGATGGTTTAATAGGACAGCAAAGGAAGACATAATAATAGAATATACAAAACAAGTAATGCACAATGCAGTTGCTCACCACCTGCTGACTGATGCCCAATGTGTTCCTTAGAAGTGGTCATGGCCCCCTGGCTGATTACTCCCAGCTTATATACTGAGCATGATGTCATATGCTATGGAATATCCCTTTAGCCAGTTTGGGTCAGCTGTCCTGGCTGCGTCCCCTTCCAGCTTCTCGTGCACCTCCTGCAGAAGGCTCATGCCTCCTTGCTGGCAGGGCCTGGGAACCTGAAAAGTCCTTGACTTAATTGTAAACACTGCTTAGCAACAACTAAAACATCAGTATGTTACCAACATTATTTTCATACTAAATCCAAACCACAGCACTCTACCAGCTGCTAGGAAGAAAATTAACTCTATCCCAGCCAAAACCAGGACAGACACTGACTTTTAAAGTATGCATGTTGCATTTCCCCCCTTTCCCCTTGTGTGCATCTGTAAAACAGGGTGGTGATAACAGTGTATCCTGCAAATGGACTGGTATTAGATTTCATTTCTACCTTTCTTTTCTCAGTCTTTCAGGCCTTGATTGCAATGCAGACAACTTGCAGTCATAAAAGGAAATGCCCTTGCCAGTTCCTTTGAACTTGTGTACTCCCTTTGACTTGCCTAGGTCTGGATGCAGAGTAAGAAAACAAGATAAACTGGTGGCTGTACTCAGTAAAGGGCATGGGAGGAGTCTTAGCTCTGTCCCCTCCTTTTGGATGGAATAACTGATTCTGTGCCAAGAACGAAATTAATTCCTCTAATACAAGGCAACAACAAATTACTGTTCCCAACCACAGAAGAGAGAAGTGAAGGGAAAAGTGTGTCTCTGAAGAACAATGTTTCTTTGGGATAGTGATTGTATTGTGTTTCTTGGGACTGTTCCTGCTGGTGAAATAGGCAGTCCTTCCTTTTCAAGGCTGGTGTATGGAGTTGCAACTGAGACAAAGAGTTCAGGCTGCCGCAGACTAGCCATATGCACACCTGCAGAAGAGCCACATGTCACACTGGAATCAGCAGAAGCTTTGCCTGAATAAAACATCCAGGACTGGATCTCTCTGCTCGAATACCTTGGACTATGGTTTTGTGGGGTTTGTTTGTTTTTCCCAAAGAATAGACAGGGACAAGTGATCCCTCCTTTTAATTTATCTGACTTGAATTTGGACAGAGAAGATTCATATGAGTAGATGCCTGATGAAGGAAAAGGGTTTGAATTGACCACTAAGCGCACAGGGCTTATAAATTCATATCTTTAACTTGCTGATTTCCATCAGCAATCAATAGCAACTGGTATGTTAGAGTCTAGAATAAAAATGGAGACATCTGTTGACCCGTCTTTTTTGTTGTCCCGTATGGACCATGGTGATACTGAGGGGGCAAAACAAGAGCTGTTATTTTGATTTTTTAATTCACTTTTTTAATTCACAATTTTTGAATTGTCAGACTAATTCAATAATACCTGACATGGTTTGTAGGTTTGTGCTTTTCTCCATTTTTGTCTGCCACTGAAATATATACACAATTGTAGTGGATTTCTGCATAGAATATGTACAAGATGTCTTGCTTTGTATTTTTATTCAACTGCCTGGCTGTTTAGGCATCTACTAGGAAAGATTCCTTCTTTCAGACGTCTATATCTGTTTTGTTCCCTGAAACTCCATCATGAATCTGGTTTTATACTATCTAGAATTAATATAAATTGTAGACAAGCTTTGTTAGTCCCTCCTATTTACTTTCCCTACAGTTGTGATAGTTTGCCTTTGATGTCACAAATGTCATAAGCTTAAACATCTTAAAAATTTATTCCAGGGAGTTTATCAGCTGAACACTAATATCTTCTGTATTTTTACCTAAGCTACCGAGTTAGCTGTGTGATTTATCTTGATGGCATGTTCTCTACTTCTGTTCTCTCTCCAGTGTGCTGAAAGGGCAGTATTTATATCTCAGTAATTAATTAATGGTAAAGTGTGTTTAATTTCTTATTGAAGTATTTGGTTTGTAACCGATGTGAAGTAATTCAGTCATGTATGCAGACAAGATCAAGCACCTAAAAGATTCTAAACGCTCATTCAAAATCTGTTCTGAAAATGGACTCTGTTATTCTGAGGAATCCTGACAAAAGGCTCCCCAGAAGGTGAAAAATGGGCCAGCAGGAATGACAGAACCAAATAGCTGACCGGAAGCCATGCAGAAAAGAATTCATGGGCATGTTGTAACTCGAAAGCATTTGCTGAGCCACAGATTCTCTTTCAGCTAAAGAGAGACTATTTTGACTTTTTAAATTGATGTTCCGTGTAACAGAGATCACAAATTTCAAGCAGTAATTTTTCAGTAAAAAGAATGATTGTTCTCTGCTAACTGAAGAAGGGTTCTGTGTATCTCTTTCTTTCTGCAGCTTCCCGTGCTTTAAACAGTACCTCTCTTCTCTGCCATCTTCCTTCTTGTTAAGATGTCTGGCCAGTAAGGAACATGTGTTCTCAAAGCAGACTCTGAAAATATGATATCAGGACTTTGCTGGCAACAAAAAAGAGGAAAAAATGGAAAAAATAGGAATTGGTTATGAAACAATTCCTTGATATTGGTGAAGCAGAAGAGCTCTTCCAGCAGGAGCAAAAGATGGGCAAGTACTAGGATATATTTTTGCGTTTAATTTCCTCATAGAAATAACTTTCTCAAGAACAGTATAATGCCACTGCACATTACAGTGGCTATACGGACTGTACTTCTGCTTCAGTACAAGGTTTTCCTCACTGTCCGTGCTCTTGAAAGAAGCTCTGTTGTGGTTTAACCTGGCAGGCAGCTAAAACAACCACAGAACTGTTTGCTTGCTCTTCCCGCTCCCCAGTGGGCTGGGGGAGAGAATTGAAAAGAGAAAGGTAAAACTCGTGGGTTGAGATAAAAATAGTTTAATAGGACAGAAAAGAAAGATAATGATAAAAGAATATACAAAACAAGTGACTTGCAGCACATCTGCTCACCACCAATGCTCAGCTAGTCCCTGAGCTGCGTCACCTCCTGTCAAACTCCCCAGTTCTATACTGAGCATGATGTCATATGGTATGGAATATCCCTTTGGCCAGCTGGGATCAGCTGTCCTGGCTTTGTCCCCTCCCAGCTTCTTGGGCACCCCCACCTTCTCGTTGGCAGGGCAGTATAAGAACTTGTAAAGTCCTTGACTGCTTGGCAACAACTAAAATTAGTGTGTTATCAACATTATTCTCATCCTAAATCCCAACCACAGCACTATACCAGCTGCTAGGAAGAAAAATTAACTCTATGCTAGCCCAGGCCAAGCTCAGTGTTCCTTTTCATATATTGAACTTTTTGCATACAGAAATTTAAAACAAGAACAGAGGGTCAAAGAAGTTTTGTTTCAGTGGAACTTTCTAGTCTGTATGCCTACAAGAAAACTAGTGCTTGGAGAGATACCTGGAATTTTCATATAAAGTTGCTGAAATACAATTTATGACTTCAGGAAAACCATCCAGACCGTATCATCTTTGTTTCAGGATTAGCAATTCCTTTGTATACAAATAAACTTCATGTTTCTCAACTTGTGAAAGATCCTGGGTTTAAGGCGTTTGTAGAACAGACTTTGGGAATCACTTCTTTACAGAACAAGTCAATGCAGGGAGATTTCAAATTTCTGTACAAATTCTTGTCCCCTGAAAAGCAGACAAAAATGGACAAGGGATCAAACTGAAGAGAAGGGGAAAATCCTGTTCTGCTTTTAGGTTAACATTTAAACCATATTATTAAATATGTATAAACTCCCTGAATATAAATCACCTGCTGAAGGAAGGATGGCAAGTCAAAGTTCTGACTTTCAGGATTTCTTTCCAGGCAAGGTTTGTAGGGAGAAGTAAAAACTTTTATTAGTCCAAATGAGAGTTGAAAACATCAGGCAAGATTTTTGGCATATGAAACCTCTTGCACAGCTATAAACTGAATATGCTGCAGAGAAATGTACGTAGGACCTGGAAATTGTAGCCCTTTAACTCCAATTCCAGTAATTTAATTGATCATTAAGAAAGCAGGCAAACTGGTGAAACAGCAACAAAACCAATGCTTGATCAATGCAGAGGTAATTGCACGTGTTCCTCTGGTATCCTCCAAAATAAGTTAGCTTCTGCTGGCCAGAAAAACATGTTGCTGCTGGAGTTAGCTCAGTGCAAATCTTCCCAACGTGGTTTAATCTTCCTCCTTTGTTTTGAAATATGTAACAATAGCTGTATGCTCAGATTAGGGGAGACAATATATGAATTAGTTAATGATGAGAAATTAGTACCATAAGCTTTCCCTCTCAACAAAAGCACTTGGGGGTAGTGTGTTGGTAGATGAAGTGAGATTTTTTTTTTCACATACAGAATTTTTAAGGTGAGATTATTTCATATATGGAATAAAGATAGAACCTTAGAAATTCAGCAACTGCAAATGATTGGATAATGTTTAGTATTTTATACTATATTATAGTTTCGAATATTGGGAAGAAGGTGTTGTTTATTCCTGTTTCTTTCATTTCTGGTCCCATGGATAAAGAGACTGTATAGAAACAATAACAGCTTTTTTCTTAGTTTTGCTATTGACTTCAGTGGAAGGAACACCGAGTCTTTTGACACAGAATAGACTTTAAACCTTGCAGGCAATCATATCAACAATTACCTTTCCAAATGGAAAAATACAGCTTTTCTAATGTAACAAACAACCATGGATTGCAGGCTATGTTTTATTTCTTTGATTCTAGATATCAAACAAATTCAAGCTGACTTTAATGACTCCACTTGAATTATAAAGGAGATGCTTTCTTCTGTTAAGCTCCTATCAATTACTGTTTCCTGAATTTTTTGTTTTTAAAAAGAAAAACAGTTGATTGTCCACAGATACGTGGTCATCAAATTTCTGAGGTAACCAATGTAAAAAGAATATATGTTCATCTACTTTTTTGATGTGGCTATAGATTGAAGAATAATTTATGTTGACCTGCTTTTCCCAGAGCCTCATATTTGTAAAGATTATAAATAAATTGTGGCTGAGCATAGAAGTAAACTAAGTGTTCAGATGTAATGACTTTAAAATGTATTCATGGAATACATCTTTGCTATCCGTGTGCTGGTGTATTATGAACTGGTAGGCAGCTCACCTCCCTACACGTTTGTCAGGAGATGACCTCCGGTCTTGTAAGTTTGTGAAGAAAATAAAATCTTCCTTCCTCATAGCTGCTCTGAGACCATCCATATAAAGTCTTAAAAAGTTTTTGTCTAGATTTCCCTCTCTGTAAGACCAGAGAAAAGAGTATAGATTTTTGTACCTCCTTGTAGAGTCATTTGTTGGTGAAGCTAATGCTGGTTCCTGTTGTGCTGGTGGGTTTTGTGAAGGGAGATGCTTTTCCCTTATAAACCAGCTTGATGACAGTAATATATTCAGCATAAAATCCCTTGATTTTTCTGGAAGCCGAATTGCAGCAAAACCAGAACGTGTACGTGGTGGTAGATAGTTACGTGACTTTAAATGCTGTAATGTTTGGGAATGTAGGTTACACGAGGGACAAAGATAATGAACATGTCCCTGCATAGATCCACGAGCGCTTCTCTCTGAACAGAGGGGCTGCCACTTGCTATTCTCTCACTTTAAAGAAAAAAGGAGGAAAAGACAGGGTGTCTTCCTCAGCTATGGCTGCCACAGCCTTCTGCTTCGCCTCTCCCAACTTGCTAGATTTGATGTCCCAGTCACTCTGAACCTGGGAACATGCTTCATTTGAACTCTTCAAGAGAGATAATAGCAGTGTAAATAAATTTTACAGTAACTCATAATGCTTTTAATAGCATGAATGTTGATAGTGTTTTTCTACAAAGTCCCAAGGCATTTTACAGTGACACCATTAAAACAGGAAAAGGCATAANGGGGGGGGGGGGGGAAGGACCCTAATCCTGCGTAAAGCTGTGATGTGTAGGTCATCACCTTATTATTGGCTTCTGGCTAAGTTTGTAAACATATGTGCGTGCATAAAATAGTTATTGTTGCTTTTGTGCATGTGGGCTAGAACTTAAAAGCAAATTTATTAATCATTAACAATCTCTCTGTACTGGAACTATTAAATAGACAATGATTCATCCTCAATGATTCCATAAATCTCCAATGCAGAGTTTGAAAGAGAGTGATGCCCAGAAAATTGAAGCAAAAGCAGAAGTTTGAATATCTGCGTGGCATAACTGGGTGTTACAGTGCGTCCACCAAGGCTCCAGTTCCATGGTACCCAGTGGTGTATGTAACTTAATATAGGTTTTCTTCTTGGCTCTAGTTATAGATTTTTATGCTGGTACATGGCCATAGGGCCCTGCGCACCTTTCTGGCCATACCATACACAAACACCGCCCGCACGTATATTGCTGACAATCTTTCTCTGGCCAATGCTGTGAAACACGGCTTGTGTCGTTCTGGTATGCCACATGTCCGAGATGTTTGTTTTTTTGTTTTCACAGTCCTTGGTAAAAACTCCACAATTTCCAAACCTTTTCCTCTCAGCTTTTCTCTTTCTGTTCCACATCTGATCCAGAAAGTCCTGCGTTAGTGCCCAAATATCTGATTTAGCTGCCTGTGCAAATCTATCCACAGAATTAATACATACCAAGATTTTGACTTACTGTAGCAGAGCCTTGATGGGATATGCTGGAATATTGATAGAAAAGGGATAAATCTTGCTCAGGAAGGTCAGGCAAAAAAAAAAAAGTGTTACTTTGCGAACCCATCACTTGGCAGCTGCAATCTTTGGAAAAGGAAGGAGGGAGACAGGCCAAAAGAATTTAATAGATTCAAGAGATTAGAACCTTTCAGCTCAGCTGGGGCTGCTGAACTTCGATCAAGGACAGCAAACAAATGGTCTGTACCAGCGTTTGAGCCATTAGTCATCAGGTCTAACAAAGTAGCAGAAGGTGGATGAGGTACCAAAAACCAAATGCAATGTCTGTCTTCAGAAATGGTGTGCAGCTCAGCCTCAACTCTCAAAAAAAAAAAATTTAAAGATTAAAAAATTGAAAATAAATAATTAAAATACTCATAAGCAACTCTAACATAGCAGGGAAATACATAACTGCTAGTGTGGGTTTACTGAGAACCCATCACATTGAGTCTGATTTCCTTTTACAATAGAGCAGCATGTTTTGCGGACAGGCAAGAAGCTGTAGGTGTTAGATACTGTCAGAGCTTCGCTGAGGCCAGCCTGTTTCTCATGGCATTTCTCACAAGCCGGGTAGGAAAATGCTGGAGCTATGGTTGCTGGAGTGCAAGTCGAGCTGTATTAATGCATTCAGAGTTGTTATCAACTGTCTATTTTAAAACGAAGGACACCCTGTCTTCAAAGGCAGAGGTAGGAGTTATATTGGGTTATAAGCCAACCAGACTGACCAAGATCACGCTGGTGCACAAAAGAAGCAGCGAGGTCAAAGCTTTGACACGCACAGCTTACAGTTATCTCTTACAACTACCTCTTGCTGAATATATAATGACCAGCTTGGGGCATTGCACTTAAAGCAAAATAGAGACCAACAGTGGGAATGGTCAAAGCCTAGTGAACAAGATATATAACAACTGACTGAGTGACACAAACCAAAACCAGTTTAGAGGAAGGGAAAGCTGATGGGGGGATACACAGCTTCTGAAAAATATAAGGATCTTGTAGGGAAGGATGGTCTAAGCTGTTTTCTGCATTCCAGGTGGTAGGACAGATTGTAACCAGCATAGACTGCAGCAAGAAAGAATCAGACTAGACATTTTAAACCACCAAAAAACCCCCTCCAAACCCCCTGCAAGCTTTCTAATTATGCAGATAAAGCATGATTGGAATAGACTTTCTGCGGTGGCTGTAAAGTGTCATTAGAGATTGTTAAGGATTGAATTAGACAAACTTCTGTCAGATGCAACATAAATATATTTGAGCCTCTGTTAAGGAAAGGAGATACACACGATGACCTTTCTGGCTCCATTCTTTCTCCATTTTCTCGTGATTCTGTTAGTTACATTAGGAGATCATAGCGTACTAACGTCATTTTGCTCACAGTTTGCTGGAGACTGGTAGCAAATCTTCCAATTCATCATACTACCCTGCGAGCTTGCATTGATATCTCTCTGCTAAAACACTTACAAAATGCAAAATGAATAAATAGTCTTTTAATGAAATGTATCCATGAAATGTAGGCTATTTCCTCTCAGAATTGAATTAAGCATTGCAAGTGATCAATAACTAGATCTCTGTATCTACTGAAAAGCTCTGCTGTAGAGTTATATAAATAGTCCAGAGTCAGAGAATATGGCTGATATTTTATCACTGTGACTCCTTGAAAACAGCTGAAACCAGTTGGCTGTCTTAAAAGATTTGTGACTAGATAGATTGATCCTGTCTTTCAACTGTAGGTTACTGGGTCAAATTTAGCTTAACCCCAGACTTATGAGTAATGCCTGCTACCACATGCTATCAGAGACCTCTGCAAAACCTAATCAATCCTGTTCAGATTTCTGTGACTGACGAGTGTTTGTTATCATCATCCCTTTTGGAGAGTAACAAAAGCACTGAGTCAAAATCTGCAAGAACTTAGGCACCTAATTCACTATCGCAGCACACAAGCAGCTTGATGTTAGATGCTGTAAGCATTCTCCACTGTGGCTTTTATAATGGCCTTCCCCAAAACTGTATTAAAACACTTAGTTGTGGCTATATGTTAAGTGACTGCTGCTCTTTGTGCTGTATATCCTTTATATACATAAAAATCCTTTCAGTCTGCAATTGCATGGCACTGTTCACAAGTGTCAATGCAACATCTGGAAGTGAACATGCCCAAACAGGGAGTGGAAGTGCAGAATTTTCTTTGGCTTGTCAACACTGGGCTAAGCCCATCAGCTGGCACTGCTGTGGCACGAGATGTCAGCTTTCTGCTACACAAATGGGTCTGTACAAATGGACGTTTGAGTGGGCTGCTACACATGCCTAGTATTAGTCTTCTACACAGGAATGTATTTATCATAAATTATGTGTCATACAAATTGAATTTGACACTTCTCTAGTAATAATCTTTTTTTAAAAGATCAATCTGTCTTTTCCAGTTTGGGGGTAGACATTGTATATCATAAATGGAAATATTTTCTATTTGAAAGCATCCTATTTAATCAGATGGTGCTTTATTTCAGCTTTGAAAGTTACTGAGTCAGAAATCTCAGTCTGCTATGAATATGATGGGATTCTAATATGAAGCAATGTGACCAGTAGAGATAGACATTCCTCCTTTTTTAAGGTTAAATATGCTTTCAGATTTTTCAGACTCCTTTATTGCAGTATTGTCCAGATTTTAACACCAGCCTCTTCTTCAGCATTTAACTTTAGTGAGCTGTATGCTCCGCTGTGTAAACTGGGTCTGTTTCATCTCCTGTTATTTATGTGTTTGTTTTCATATTCCATTTCTTGCTGTCAGTGCTTGCTTATTGTGCTAAAAGGACCCTATTTCAGTTCTCCCAGCTCCATAATGCTTTGCCCTGCGTTCACATCCCTCGTACTTTTTCCGAGTGGGGCAGGTGAGGTCAGAGGCGCTTGGTGAGAAGGCTGAACGAAGGGTGTCCTGCACCAAAATCTGTGTCTGCTTCACTTTGTATAACACTTGTGCATAATGACGGTGAACGGAGTTTGAAAACTGTGGATGCGATTGCATTCTTCCTTTAAGGCAACTTCATCTTCTCGTTCCCTTACTCCTCTTCTCACCCACCAGTGAATGGGGCACGAGCTCTCCGAATCCTTTCTCGTCCTGTGGAGAGCACTCCCATCCACTAAGTTTTCCAGACTTCTGTTTGCTGTTTCCGTCTGACCTACACGGTTGTCTTTTTCAATTGTTTAATGGTATACGCTAATGTGTTTTAAGCTACCTGACTATTAAGGACTGTCTATATTTTGCTACAATGCTTCTCATTTTCATTTCTGTTTTGTCGCTGTTATAACTGGAAGCCTTAATTAACCACGTACTTCACATGTGTTACCTGTTACCAAGGCAATATTGTCTTTAAATCTGAGGAGGTGGATTTGCTTTCTTTTTATCCCAAGTGCTCTATTCTGACTTCAGATCTGCACCTGCTTAGCAACAAAGACACGTGTTCGAGGGGCTAGCTGTAACCTCAGCTTAAAAGTACAGATGAGTCTATGATTGTCCTTTCAAAAAAAAAAACCAACCCCCAACTTCTAAGTATTTAGGAGTAGCCACATATGTTATAATGACATGAGGCTCAAGTGGGGTCTATTTCTTTCTTTAAAAAAACTTATTTGTTTTGAACGCAAAGCAGTAAGGTAGGCCTTCGCATGGGGTAATCAAATCAAATTGTTATGATTTGTGATTAATGGGGTGGTATACAGGTAAATATACTGCAGTACGTACTGTGTTAGAAATACCCATGTTCCTGCTATGGTGTAAGTGGCTGAAACCTGAAACATATTTTGCCTGGAGAAGTGCAAACGAAAGACAAATGTGCCTCTCCCCTCACCTCCAATATTTTTTTTCTATAGCGTAGGAACATTCTTTCTTCTCAGTTGCATTGTGTCCACCTGCTATTTGATGCCACCAGCTGCCAGACATCCCAGTACATGTACAGTTAAACCAAATCAGTTGCCCTCCACCTTACCTTATGCTGAAGAACTATTCTGGCTTCTCCAGTTTTCCACCTCAAGGTCTTTAACTAAAGTCTTCTGTGCCAGGGAGAAATTCTGCACAGATGAAAAGCAGGCTGTAGAAGGACATAATAATTATACTAGCAGAAAAATGTCAGCAGACTAATGTAGGTCCCCTATAGGGGTTTGAATCATCTTATGAAAAGTGAAGCCATTAAATAAAACAAAATGTTAGAGATTTTGTTGGGAGTGACAGAAGCAGCCAAATGTTCTTCCTACTGTATCTCTGACATTCTGCAATTTTTGGCTGAGTAAGAACAGCAGGCTATCTTTCTCAGTTATCAGAGCTCAGATGTATATAAAGGTTTCTTAAGATTGTGAGATGGGGAGAAAAATGTGAACTGTGCCCTGGAAAAAGTACTCATCAAGTATTTTATTGTAAATTGTTTAAAAAATTAAAAAAAAAAATGCAGCTCCATCCTGGGAACAAATGAGTTCAGAGGCACTGCAGAAAGCCTGTCAGGATCATCTGGTCTTTTGCCTTTGAATGCAGGCTCAATTACAAACCCAGAATTACAAGCTCAACCTATGCAGTTTCATTAATGGGGGGAAAAAAAAAAATAAAAATCAAGTGCTAGAAAGATACCTAGTGAGGTGTGATCCCACATAATTCTTACAGAATTAATATTCAGGATTTGCATATGTTTATTTAAACTTAGTGTTTATAACTACTTATTAATGAATCCTTTGAAACACTCTAGACATTGCCCTTGTTTCACTGATGGGGAAATGGAGACTCTGCTTGCAGAATTTCTGTGAATAGGCTCTCGTTATTCTAAGAGGAAAAGACATATTCTTTGACAAGTGTGCAAAGGGGGAAAAAAAAATCTGCCTGTGAGTGGGAGTCCAGTTTTCTACCCTATATCTCACTGAAAGACTGTAAGAAAGGCTTCTTACATTACATCAACCACAAATGACATGAGAATTTTCTTTAAGTTACTTCCGAAGCTGGCACCCAAGAGACTCTTGTTCATGCAGAAGATATTTTTAAATTTTCAAAGAAAAGTAAAAAAAAAAGTAACTTTTGTTTCATTCTCACAGTTCCTTTTAATCTGTCCTGTCTTTACTGGGTCCAGCGTTCTTACAGGTGAGCCTTTTCTTTTTTCCCCCCCAAATGCAGTATTGATTCACTGATAATCAAATAACAGTCTTTGCAGAGATCTATATAGGGCAGCTGTTCCATCACCCTATACCAGGTAGCACCAGCTCTCAAAGGGCTTTTTCCAGAGAACAGCAAAATACCTGAAACACAGTAGTTTGGGTTGAACCTTCTGGTTGACCCTTTAAATGATGTTAATATATGCTCTTAAATCGTGAAGATGTAAAAACTCTCCAAGCACAAACAGTGCCAGAATATCTTATGAGACCCTCTACTCCATGTAGTAATGAGGAATTGTTAGCTAGGACAGCCTGCTGCTATAGGGCCAAGTGTTAATACAGCTGTAAATAAACAGTGGCTGCAAGGGTGCGCTTACGGAGTAGATGACAGGAGGTGGATATGAGGGATTAACAGAAGGTGGGGCCAGCGCTGTCACCCCACACTGAAGGAAAGGCTTTATTCTTAGTCCATAAGATTATGCATCCCATAATAAGAGGAACCAGTGGCTGTGTCTGTGGAAAATATGGCCTCCTTTCTTTCTGGACATTTGGTTGGCTTCATTTTGGGGATTGCTTAATTTTTGTGTGTTTTAGGTCCTACTGGTAAAACCAGTAAGGCTCGTGCAAGGAACACCAAGCTCTGCTCTGGTCTAGTTAATCGTACTTAGCAGTTTACAAGTCTGGGGTTTTCTCATCTCTTATCTGCAGCGTGAGGTTGTTTCTGCGTTCTGAACTAATAGAGTTTAGAGTGGCAACATCTTTATTGGCAGTGACTAATGCATGAGCCAGAAAGAGCACCATTTGGTTTGTAGATCCCATAGTCAGCCACAGTCTAATCTCAGCCACGCTTGTGTCATCTAGTATAACTCCATGCAAGCAAATGGCTTTACTCTGGGAGTTACACGATGTAATGGAAATCAGGATCTGTCTCAAAGTGGATGGTTCTGACATTAAAAAAATCCAAACAACCAACCAACACATTTTTAAACTAAGCAAAAGACATAATGTGGGTAACAGCTACAATGCACATGAGACCCACCATGACACAATGAAATTTTCAAGCAAAACCTTAGAGCGTTGTAACAGACCTCAAAATGCAGCTTTTGTGAGGAGACAAAACCTGAAAACCTACAGCTCAGAGTGACCTTATTCATCCTTTTTGGAAGAAAGCTTAAATGACATAAAGACCTTGTGGTTTTGGTTGTCTGCTCAGAGACAGGACAGCCTCGAGTATCCTCCAGTTCCCATAGAAAGAAATGACCATAATAGGATGGTGTTTGAAGTGCATGGTAATGTGCGGTATCAAATGCATGGTACTGCGCAGTATAAAATGCACAGCCTGAGCAGGACTCACTGCACGAGCAGCTCAGCGATGCAGAAGTAGACCAAAACAGATTTTCCTATGCGTGGACTGAAAGGTGTTCCAACTACAAACTGCATTTAGCAGAATACAGCTAAATAAACAGTGCCTACGTCATATACTGCAGCTAGAAGTATTCCTGAAGCACTTTAAACTAAAAGGCCTTTACAATTCTAAACAACCCATATGTCTGTCAAAGCTGTCATTGCGCTGCAGCAAGTAAAGGAAACACAACTTAGCTTGTAATGAAGCTTCCCCTGGCTGAAAGCACAAGTCTTCCCCATTCTCGTTTAAGCCTCTGTTCACAATTGCAGAGCGCTTTCTCTCTCAGACTCCTTATAAAATGTTTTGCATTTCTTTTTGAATCATGTCAAGTTAATTTTATGGCAAACAATCTCTGTTTTCTGAAACACATAGAAAAAAATGTAATTATTGCTGGGTGAAGGGGAGTTGGAAGTAAACTGACCACGATGCTGGTAATTGGTTTTGGGCACTAGTGCTGGGAAGATTCTAGTCATCTAAGCAAAAAATATCTTTAAAATGTCATTAATTATAAATGGGAAGCTTTGTAGTATAATTCCAAGATCAGAAGGAGAAAGCAAGGTCCTACTACTAAAAATAAATAAAATAAACAAAGATATTACTCAGCAGATAACCTTTTGGGTAAATAAACCACTTTCTGGTTCACTATAGATAACTGAAGAAACATTCCCTTGCTTTAATTTTCAAATTTTGTTGAAATGACAAGGTGAGATTTTAGGATGGTTGGCTTTGACCTCATTCTGTTCCTACTGCAATCATGGGGGTTTTGTCACAGGCACAATCCGTTGCAGCCAAAACAACACGTAGGTGATTCTTCCGCAAAGGTGCGGTCCTCATGTCAGATGCCGTGCATCTTCCTATAAGTCAGTCTGCTCCAGTAAGGTCAGCTGAGCTTATCTGTACGGAGACAACGTGGCTTAGAATTGACTGAAATACCCACCGTGCTTTCTTTTCCCGAGTAAGCTAAGTGTTTTCGAAGTTGTTTGTTTTGGTGCTTTTAAAGTACAATTGTTTTCAATTACTTTTGATATAAGTGGCACTACAGGCGAGCGAGGCTGGCAAGATCTGGTCCTCATTGCAGGCATTTCACAGTTGTAATCATCTAAATTGCCTTGTGAAATTGTTCATTAGATAAAAATTAATAAATCCTATAAATGAAATCCAACGCACCGTTAGGCTGTTGACATTAAATCTGGCATAAAAACATAGTTGTAAATGAAGTCATTTATATACACATTGATTTGGGGCCAAATCTTGAGGTCCTTGAATAATTTTTAAACCACTGTTTACTCCAGCAAGTCTGCTGAATGGGAATGAAAACAGTGGCCTAAGTTAAAGCTCTGAGAGCTATTTGGGAAAATTTAATTTCTTTATGCCGATCCTCCCACCTGCTGTGTGCGGCATGCGGGAAGAGAATCCAGGGTCTTGAGGAGGATAGACTTCTCCATTTCCCTGTTCCTGACCGCACAAAGAAATTAATGTGTAAAACAGTAGTATTAGTGACTTCTGTACAGACCCACGTGCCTTGGAGTCTCAGTGGATGGGAGCGTGATATGGAACTGAAGCTGGTAGATTATCCAGAATTAATGGATAGCACCCAGCACTGTAATTATTTCTTTCTTCCTCTCCCATTTGGGCATCTCAGAGGATTCAGGTTTGCAATGCAGATCACTACAGGCTGTGTTTTCCCCCATCAAATATTGCCGGGTTTTTATGTACATATACCTACTAATGTTGTAAGAGACCCTAGGGTTGCCTCAAGCTGTACTTTTGTGAGAAAGATAGTGAACTGAACTGAAGTTGTATGTTTAATTGGAATAGTAATGAGAAGAAAATTATTTTCTCATTCGTTACAGGATTGAAACCAAAATAACACTTTTCAAATCAATGGAGCTACTTCACAATTAGATCAACAGCTTTGAAAACCGTGCTGAGCCTCAAGTTTTGGGGTTTTGTAGTCTCTTTAGGAAAAAAAAATGGTTATGAGTTGTCTCAGATGAATTAAAAAAAAGGTTAGAAAATGAGTGATTCTGTAAACACAATTTTAGTCTATCGACAGATGGGAGAAATGGAGAACAGGTTGTAAAAGTATAAGCTAAAGCATTATTAATATTGTACTGTTACTGAGCCAACTTGTAGAGAAACTGAAAAAACATCCTATTGGTTAAGTAATCACTACACATATGCTTTTGGAGATTAATACTTAGAATTTTCAAGGCTTTTATATGTGTCAGTTCTGCTAAAAGGCAAAAACTGCAAAAATGCACTGGTAGCAAGTTTAAAGCATTAATAGCGATGTCAGATACACTTTAAGGATAATCACAACTCCTTTACATCCAGTAGACCTAGTAGTCTCAGATATGGAAATAAGACTTTTGACAACCAAAAATGTTTTAGAAAGTGGGAAAAGGCCAAAGAATGTTGTATAATATTTTAAACTTGGGTAGCTATTTCATGCCTTGGTTTTGAGTACTATAGCCTGTGCTATACGTACACCATACTGGTGGTCTTTAGAAGTGATTGCACAATCACCGTGGCTTGCTCCCTTTCTTATGATAGTAACTGAATTTTAGAGACTCTTAAAAATAACAACGCTGCTTTATTCCAGGAAAATATTAGGATATTTCATGTATCAGGAATAGATGTAATTTAAAGTCCTCAAACTACCCGCCTGGAAGTCGTGTCAAACTCATATTGGGGGTAATAACATTGCTTGAGATTTACTTACATCTGCATCATTAAAATATGTATTTAATGCTAGAGAGTGTTTGGCTGTGCGACAAGAAATGCAGGCAGGAGACAAAGTCTTCTATTCATGAGCTCTTGTGTAGTTTTGGAACATCTTTATTCCATATGACATTCACTGATGAGCAGCTCAGCTTGTTAATCGTTAGCAAAGAAGGGTAAAATGTTTAGCTACTGGCCAGTTTCAGTTTTAAGATACATGATTTAAAACCAGGATGCAAAAGAATATTTATTTTGAGTGAGATCAAAGGTGACCTTGATCTGAGTTTTAAGTTTGTTTCTTTAAACTGTAGTCTCTTTAGGATTGTTAACAAACAGGGTCCTTTGAGAACCAAACAGGTAAATCACCAACACCTCACAGGATCATGCCCCATGCTTGAACACTCAAGCTGTGCTTGTAGAGATGTGTGAGATGAGCTTGTATTTAACGGTATCACTAAATCTAAACCTATTAAAATATAATACTAAGACCCCAGGGTCTTATTCTGATGTTTTGATTAATGATAATTAATGCTGACTGGGTCTACTCATAAAGCTGCGTCTGGTGTAAGAGGTGCTGCCCGCGATCGTGATGGAAACTGGGTCAAAGCTAGAAGCTTTTCAAAATCCTGTGAAGTGTCTGTTTGCTTTGCTGGCAAAATATTAATCTTTGAGGTTTGTTTCTAGATACCGGGTTTCAACACCTGAAACCTTCAATGAGTGACTTCAGATTTCTGATTACCTAGGAGACAAATCAGACCTGCAAGAAGTTTGGGTTTTTTTTCTTCCTAACTGTACCTACTATTTTATAAGGAAATTTTGTGATAACATTGTGACACAGCTGACCTAAGGACAACGCTGTTATAATATTATGGGTTCCACGAGTCTAAAGAGAAGGCATTATATGTCACGTGTGAATGCGTCATCTTTGAATCCTAATACTAACATGGGAAATAAGAGCAGTTGCTAGATCAACTAGTAAGGTGAAAAAGAAAAATCACCTCAGGGTGCCCCAGGACACTTGAATATTTGTGTTTTCTTTATTTTAGTATTTTCACCTTATTCTTTTCCTGGTATTTAGTAAGGGCCCCTTATACCTAAAGAAGGAAGACAACATTCTCATGCTGTTAAAACAGTAGGCATTAAATGCAGGAGTATCTTCTCATAGTATGTGCTATGTATTCCATTATATTTGTAAAACATCCTTATAACAATGTTTCAATGACTATCTGAGGTTCCTTGAAAGCTTGCTCAAGATACTAATTTAACTCTTGATAAGATCTGATTTGATTATTAAAAATAATCTCAGAATGGATTAAAATAATTCAAGTAAACTCTTTTAACTTTCCTCACTAGTAGCCTATAATTTTCCTTGAAATTTTAAAACCTTAATATTTCAACCATACTATTACTCCAAACTCATCCTTGATTCTGTTCAAGGAAAAAATGCAGAATGTCTTTGGAGCTACACTTGCTTCTACCAGAGTCATTACAAGAACTTTCTTAGATGTTAGTATAGACTGTTCAAAGACGGTGAAATAAATGTTTATAGTCAAAAGACAGTCAGCAAGAATGGAAATTGAAGTTTAAGTGTAAGCGCTTCAAGAAATTATTGGGCATTGTTTTTGAGATAAAGATGTCCCTCACTTTGCCATGCTGTCACAAAGTCTTCAGCTGCCCAGCACCTTTGAAAATCAAACCATTTTTACAAAGTTTGAGGTCTAAAGTTGCACTCCCTTTTATATATTTTCCAATAACATTTATATTTCATATGCAGATTTGTATTTCTCATTCATAACTGGAACAGTTACGTTAAACTTTATGCTGTGCTCATAGAGTAACAAACACAGAAAGAAAGCACAAGGTCTTATCCTCTGCCTCAAAACTCCTGGGCATCTGCGTTTTGCTTTTTGTCTAGAGATTGTGCGTGAGGGCGTGAATTTGGGAGCTAAGCAAGCTGACAATTTCTCTTCAAAGTCATCCTTGCTGCAATTCATTTTCAGCCTTCTCAGTCTCTCTTGGACAGTTACAAAAGACAGCTTTATTATGCAGCTCTTTCCCCTATTTTTGTACATATCATTTTCTGTTTGTCATGTTCAGGGCACCTTCATTTCCTCTGTCTCACAGAAGCAGAGATGATTACATTAAGTGTGGAAGTCTCCTCTCTATTTTTGGACAGTAAACCATAGAATTAATTTCCATTATTCTTCATAAATTTTAGTGGAGTTCTTCTGGTTGAGTGTTAATGTGGCAAGATACACGTGGTAACACAGAGCTACAATTACAAGTTGGGGAAGGCTAAACTTGTATTAATAAAGTGACTTTATGTTGTCCTTGTGCAATGTATTAGCTACTAGCTGTATTACAGCATCTGCCCCTCCATATAAATCCCCAGGAAAAGATGTAGGAGCTGGAAGGAACTGGAAGATATCTTCAATCCTGTTTAATCACCACAAGTAAAGGGAAGGTATTAGAAATACCCGAGGCTAATCCTGACAAATCACCCTCTTTCTGAAAGTTAGAACCGATATGTGCGACTGTGTTACATCTGAGCTTCCACCCTTAGGAAAACTGGAGAGAGGCTGAAGCCGTCAGCCTTACACCTAGACTTTGTGAACTTGATCATCTGGATGCCCGGTTTAAAGCTCTTAAGGTATTCAGATATTGCAGTGGTGAGGATTATGTAGATAACTTAGTGGCCAGAAGGTTAAATCTGCTTTTTCGGGATGGGAGAATCAAATTAATGATCACTTCAGAGATGCATGAGACTTACCTTCCAGACATGCAGAGCTCTCCCCTACATCTGTCTTCCTGTTCCCTTCATGGCTGCTCCAGCTCAGAGCCTCTCTTGCTGCCAGTAGTGCTCTCTCCAGTGGGACTGAAGGTGAAGGGCTGATCTCCCATTTTCCTAAGCTGAAACAACCGTACAGACTTCCAGCTGAGAATCACATACTGCAGAAGGTACCATGCCGTAGAGAACAGCTGCTCCCCAGCTCTGTCCTTTCTCTCCACAGGTCCTCTTGCCTCAAACTGGCCATCGCTTGAACAGAGCGGTGTATAAGTGTGTGTGCCCATATGTTAGTTTGGTACAGGAGTATGAGATGCGTGTGTGGGGAGGGGGCTGCCTTTCCCAGAGACTCTTGTAGGTGTAGCAGAGATGCTGCGTCTGCCAGTCCATTTTTGGGGCATTGGCTTGTTCTGCTCCACCTAGTGCCACATAGCAGATGGGAGCATCTGCCCTTGCTTTTGTAGCCGTTGGAACAGTGATTAAAAATGAGATTGCATATTCCGAAGTCATATACATTGCTCCAAGGATAAAGCAAGGCTTTGTTTATTTTGAAAACAGAAACAAACCCAATATTTTCATGCACTGAACTTCTCAGTTTTGGGAGAAGCATTCTGGGCTGGAACCCTGTGAGTCACACTGACTCGAGGACTTTAAAAATGCATCATATTTCACAGACGGCTATTGCCTTTGGAGTCTCTACAAGATTTCCAGATTGCTCTGCATCCAACACTGCCATTAAGGAATAAAACTGTTCTTCCACTTGTACCAATTTCTCAGGAGTATTTTGTTTTTACTGTAAAACACATCTGTCTGATACAAGGATTGTAAAGAATCTTTCCTGGGCTCATACTTACACTAATCCCTATTTGGGTTTTGGGTAGGGTTTGTTTGGGTTTTTTCCCCCCTCCCTTCTTTTGTCAGAGAAAAAGGTCTTAAGACAGTAAAACACCCTGTACCTTCAGTCCTACAATAACTCAAAATTCAACTGGAAGATACCCAATTGATGGGATGTGTCTTCGATTTCCTCACTGGAAAATAGTGTGTGGAAACAGTCCTTCACAAGGATGTATTTTTCCAGTTGAGGAAGCCCTAAAGAGTTTATTCCTAGCCTCTCTGTTCTCTTCCCACCCTTCCACTTTGCCTAGGAAGACCTCACTGCACCCTTTGCCTCCTCCTCTCCTTGTCTCTGCCTTCTCTGCACCCATGTTTAAGACCTGCTTTGAATCTCATACTTTGAAGTTCTTCCACATCCCTCTGCTTGCACATCCCTGATCACCTCTTCCGAGCACCTTATGAGGGATAAAACAAGTTATAAATCCCACTACCTGTACACATTCGATCACCCAGCTCTGAGCCAGGAGGTCTGTTTTCCTTGGTCTTTCTCCTCTAGTTGCATGGACCTGTGTTTTGTGTCTTCCACTCAGGCTGCTGTTTTCTGATTCCAAATTTGTCAAGGAGGGGGAAAAAAAAATAAATCTTTTTTTATTTGCTTATGTAAATATATGAGTATAAACACTAGTGGTTAAGATGCTGGTAAGCTTTTTATTTTGTTTTCCCTCACTAGTCTAACTGTAAGCTGGTAAGGAGAGATTTGTTGCAGTGGTGTAAACTGGGGCTTGCTCTAGTAACCTGGTAATCTACTGACACATGTTGTTCCTAGGGAACTTTCTTTTAATAATAATAAAAAAAAATCATAGAATTATTGCCCTAGAAAAGCCCTGGAATACAAGACTGAACAATTTTGTTTTGGCTTTTGTTATGGCTTCAGTGTGTAATTTGCTGCCTATCTAGCCCATGGTGCCTCTGTTTACATCTGTGTACCATATATTGATGTTTGCCTAATGAAATGCTGCTCTGGAAGATTTATGGGTGTGCATTAATAGAATAATTAAAGGTCTTTGAAAGTCTCAGATGAAATGTGTACCAGGTCAGGGGAAAAGAGCGGAAGTGAGAGAGGGGAGGTGATGTGTCTGCACCTGAGGCCTGTTGAGCTGACCTGACACGTTTCGGGGTGGTATGTGTGGGAATATTGGAAATGCACCCAGTGAGCCGGGTCCAGCAGCGCTGCTGGGAAGAGGTGCCTGGCCTGTGTTTGTACCCGTGGACTTTTTCTGGGCTTTGACCCCCTAAGAGAGCAGCCCCTCGACCTTTCCTTACCCAGCCTGCTTGCGCCTGGGCTTCCCCGGGAGACNCGGGAGGGCGGGCAGGCCCGGGCACACGCCACACGCACACCCACACGCGCCGGGGATCCCCGCGGGGGTGCGCCCCGCCACGGCACCGGCTCTGCGCGGGTGTGAGTGTGCACGGGGGTGTGTGTGTGTGTGTGTGGGGGGGTGTGCGTGCGTGTGTCTGCGCGTGCGGGCGTGCTGCCGTGCGCGCAGGTAGCGGCGGCCGCGGGAGGGAGAGCAGCTCACCCGCAGCGG
>VXBL01006287.1:2733734-2798303 GCA_013400195.1 Aramus guarauna | reverse complement strand
TTCTTAAAAAAAAAAAAAAAAAGAAAAAAGAAAAAATGCTTACTCAGATGGTATTTGTAAAAGAAGTCACCATTTGTAGTGAGAAGTTAGAATCCACTTGTATTTCTAACACTTTATAACAAAGTATTTAAAATTTCATTTTCTCCTTAGATATAAACATATTTCCCTGAGAATTATGACTTCTTAGGTAGAAATTTATATGCATCATTGCTGCACATCTTAAAAATAGTTTTGAATAACTAGGAAAATGTAATCAAAATTGTGACAGACCATTAACTATCATAGAACTGTGATGAAAACATCCGTGATGCCAACTATTGCACCTCTTCTCCTACTCTGAAATTTTATACGGGGGTCAGGTAACCTGTCAGAAATTCAGAGAAGTATTAACTATGGTACTGCAGTGGCTTAGTTTCTGAAAACAGAGAAAGTTCTAGTAGAACTAAAAAATTATGTAAACCATAAGAATGTGTAATCTTAACCAAAAAGTTATGCCCGATGTTAGTGAAGTAAGCTACTGGACGTTCAGCTGATAATATACTTGAGCTGCCATTTTGGAATCCCACATGAATTCAGAAAATATTTGATATTTAAAAAATGCAAGCTGATTCTTAATCAAAGCAGTGTGAAATGTGTAAATGCTAGCAACAAATCCTATCTTGTCTTTGGTTATCTGTAAATAAGATGCCACGTGATGATACCGCATTGAGTAGTGTGGTGCTTTCGGAGCTACCTCTCTAAAGGCGATTTCACTGCTTAACTAAACCACAAGTATGAAAATAAATGTACAGACTACCAAAGCCTGTCCTGCATAATTCTGAGTTTCCAAAAGCGGGTGCTAAACTGAAACACAGAGAGCAAGATCTGTAAAACCTCGGGAGCCGTGTTGGTGTCAGCACCAGAGGGAGCCGCTTGCCCAACTCTTGGCCATGTTGCAGCTCAAAGTCTGGAAAGAACCGATAAAAAGGGGAGAAAATGGCAGGAAAAAAAAAGGTAACCTGTGGAACGCTGTCCATGCATGAAAAACAATATTTTAAAGTTGAAGCTATGTTTGGTGTGTTGATCTGTTGGCCAAATCTAAGATTTTTCTTACATTGAATACTCTTAATTTATTAAATTCAAATTCTAATCTAGCCATTTTTTCTAGATTGTTGTCATAAAAATATTTTGCAGCTTACAAAGAAGGTATCATAAAAATAAATTATGTTCTTCAGTTAGAACCATAACTTTGGATCCTCTATTTGCTATAATAATGTAAATATATTTTATATTTTATATTTACATATTGGACCATTACATTTGTATTCTTAGTTGGTACAGTCTGATACCTGGTGGGAATACAGATAAGGTTAATCATTCTTTTCCTTGGCTACAACCCCCTCACCCTTCTTTTTCTCCTAGTAATCCCATATTTTATCTGGCATTAATGTATATTCTCTTAGATTACTGAGAACTTGAATGTGTGCAATACAATAATTCTGGACTTCAGCTGTAAGGTATAATTATTTAAGTAGTGGTGTGCCAGTGAAGCTCATAGGTTGCAAAGTGAAATCAGGGCTGAGCTGTGCTGGATGCTGTACTTACCCTTAGGAAAAAAAAAACCAACCCAAAGAATAATACCACCCCCAAACCACCTCCCAGGCACGGGTGTAAAGCATTTGTAATCTATGTGCTAGAACAGACAAAAGAGGAGAGGAAGGAAATATTGCCCTTCAAACAAAAGATGACTTAAGCATTTGCTTAGCTGCTTCTGCAAGTTGTCCAGGGTCACAGAAGTAGCCTCTGGCAGAGTGAGGAATTGAACCTGAGCCTCTGAAGTCCTAGTCCAGCACCTTCTTCATAAGATATTCCTTCTTCTCTTAACCTTACCGCCATAAAAAGTGATCTCTGTACACTGAAGATAATACTTTTCAAACTAGATTTGTGTATTCTACTACTGCTGTAGTAAAATTCACTTATTTACAGGCATGCATGCACAGACACACAGATGCAGACACACAAATCCTTTCCTTAGACAGGGGCTTTGCTGATAAGGCAGTATAATAGTACTAAAATCAATTCATGTGGAGCTGCAAAGTTATTAAACTGTAGCAATTTAAGTGCATTCAATCTGTCTCCTTAAGAGATTTCCAAGGCAGGTACGTACCCACAGAGGTGTATGTAGAGAGTATGAATATACACACGGATACGCGTATTTCTAGAATGTATATGTATACACATATATATGCAATTAGTTATTTCAAAGTCAAAATTAGAAATTGGGTTTAGCTGAGACTTTGTTGGAAGTGGAGCAGCTGAAAAATTTCAGTACTCCTACAGTGGTCTGGCTCTCTTTTACTTGAAAGGAGAGATCAGAAAAGCCCAACTCATTTGCTGCTAGGGCCTGAGTGAACAGACATGCAATTTCTTATTTGGACTAAATAAACTAATAAGGTGGTTCTACAGTTCAATATTTTACAAGTTATAGTGCCAGATTTAAATGGCAAACTACGTTAGTATTTGAGTTCTTTGAGAAGATACAGAACAAAAGTTTGTTTCAACAATGCATTTTCCCTTTATTACATCCTGAAATTGCTCCCTTATTAAATGATTTGCAAATATGTGTCACTGATAATGCAGTTAGACTTTCCAATCTGGAATAAGGTGGTATGATGGTCATAGCCTGACATGCTCCATCTCAGTGCTAGATATCTCTCCATGCCTCCCTGCTGAGGCAGGTGGGTAGAGGATCAGAGGATGCAGATGAAAAGAGGTATTTGGTCTCAGTGACATCCAAATTTTGAACTCAGATAATGAAGCCCTTAAATCAACTCACATAGGTTGTTGCTCTAGCCAAGTTTTTTCCTGACCATCAGCACCTGTTAAATCACCCAACTGGTTCTCTTTCTTTCCAAGATCTCCTAGAGAGCTGTGTGGCAATACCACTTTCATTGCTCCTGGGTCACGTAGCAGCCTTAATATCAGTAATGGAGGAACTGCAGATTTCATTACCTGTTCAAGCCTTTATCTAATTTCAAGAACTAAAGTTTTCCCACTTTGAAAC
This sequence comes from Aramus guarauna, assembly GCA_013400195.1. Classification (NCBI taxonomy): domain Eukaryota; kingdom Metazoa; phylum Chordata; class Aves; order Gruiformes; family Aramidae; genus Aramus; species Aramus guarauna. Next base: position 2,795,260 of record VXBL01006287.1, on the reverse strand, counting down.
AAAAGAAAGGTGTAGTCTTTGTAAAAAAAAAAAAAAAAAAAAAATCATAACCTGAAAGCTCCAAATTTTGCTGTGAGGTCTTTCATATTTTTTCACTCTGTTTGCAAGTTCAGATCCTAGAAGTTTGTCAGAAGTAGACCAAGCAACCTGAACAGTTGAGAGACACTCTTTAGTGTGTTTTTAATGTGACTGATTTCACGTTTCTGGTCGCTGATTCAGTTTTTACTTTCTTCTTGTTTCAAAGACCAAACACAAATAAACAATTCATTCTGATTTAGCTGGTTGCCTGAAGGACATCTGGATTGGAAGTTCTTATAAAAAGTCTTCAGTTTTGTGTCAGGTCAAGTACAGTGTTCTTAAAGCACCATTTGAAACTGTCATATACATTGCACTTTCTCAAAGGCTTTTGCAAATATGTTTTCTAAGTGAGGCTATTTATCCAAGAGCCTTCTCTCAGCCAAGTGTTCAGAAAACAGTAGCTGTTGTTTGCTTCTTGAAAGAAATTATTTATTACTAAGACAAAATGAGTCTGCACTAACTCACTTCTCTGTGCAGGGTGATATATTAAAACCTGGAGGATTATGAAAAAATCAAGGTGGAATAACTGGGCAGCAGAATGGTACTTGAAATCCAATCTGCGTAATTGTGAATTGACTCACATTGGTGGAAATATTCTGTGTTGTGATAAAGTCTGGTTTGTGGGTTGTCTGGGGGAAATCTCTAAAGGTGTTATGAGTTGTTCATTAGGGGTTCACCCTAATTTAAACAGGACTGGGAATTGTCCTTTAGAACTGCAACCAAAACTAGGCAGTGTGATGTAGCTCAACTGAGGCTTAGCCTAAAGTCCAGTGAAATCATGGAGAATTTCCCATTGATGTCAGTGGTCTTTGGATCGCTTTTCAGTAGCTCTGGCAACGTTACGTTCTCCATTAAATAATGACCTGCTAATGACAAATTCTACATCCCTGTCTGTAGCGTTTCTGCAAAGAAACATTTTTCATTGCTTCCCTATAGAAAGATCTCAAGGAAAATTATATGCTCAGTAATTCATGTAGATCTCTACTGAACCATTTTACCAACAATGCAGTCATGAAGCTCACACGTGCTGTTGTCAAAGGGCAAAGGGTACACAAAACGGTTGGACTTGATCATCTTAGAGGTCTTTCCCAACCTTAAAGATTTTATGGTTCTATGAAAATGATCAGGCTTTGCAATCATATCCTGTGATATGAATGAGTACAGGTGACCACGTGATAGCGAAAGCATTTACACAAAAGAAACATTCTGGAATTTGCCACATAGGTCATCAAATCAAACTTTCAGGTTAGATTTTTTTTTTTTTTTTAAAGGCTGGATGATTTTATGGCCGTTAATAATATTTGTAGCTCTGGTATGCAAACCAAGATAAGAATAATCAAATCTCATGCTTCAGGGCATAAGCTAATCACCTGCTGGGTTTGGCATAATTGGTTTAGTGCATTATACTAGGAAAGGAGGTTCACTTTCGCTGAAACTTTGAGTCTTAGCCACCCTCAGTGAAAGCATTTAAAAGGCCAGAGTTTCCTGATCCCTTTTGACAGCTCTTTTGTCCATACAATGATGTGTAACTAGGGCCAGTGAACGTTTATGTTAGAATCTTATTTTTGGATTTACTGATTTGAAGCTGTGTTAGTATGAGTTACTGCATTTTATGTGGTGGAGACTACATATGTATTTTAGGGTTTCTTGGTTTTTTGCAGTTTTTCCAAAAGTGGAAAAGATGCCAAATGATGTAAGAAACAGACTTTGTGATAAATCGCTGAATTGTGCGCACACGCACAGACACACATTAATTCATGTGTTAAATTGCAAGATAATCAATTTATCTATCTGTCCTGGTATCTGGACATAGATAATTGATGTGCTACTTATATAAATAACTCGGAAATGTTTACAATGTTTTGCAGGCCCCAAATTAGACAAGTAATAAGTTATAATAGCTTTTTGATTAACTTCTTGGCAGTAGAAGTTGGATTTACCTGACATAGAGCCTGTTTCTGGCAGTGGATTCACCAGAAACCACCTGCTCAAAAGGATTAATTCTGCAATTGAATCTCTGCTCATTTTAGTGAATGTGTTTTGTTTTCTTAAACCCAGTCTGTGGTGGATTCTGGCATGTGGGTGTGGAGCAGGGAAGCGTAAAGATTTTTCCCTTCCAGTGCCCTCAATGGAAGCTGACCACGTTTGCAGCCTGTGCGCTCTGGTGAACAAAGACCATTTCAAGAGTAGAAGAGTAGTGTCTTGTAAAAAAAAAAAAAAAAAAAAAAAAAAAAAAAAAAAAATTCAAAACCTTTTACAAAAAAAAAAAAAAGTTCCATACCATTTAGCAAAATCAAATGTAAAATAACAGGCAATGAGATACCCTAACCAGAATTCTCTAGGATGTTCAAAAACCCCAAACTGGCAAGATACAATTTCATTGATTTTTAGAGTAATTTTTGTTGAACTGTTTGTTTTTTTACTATTAAATTAGTTTTTCGTTTTCCCAGACCATGCACTATGTTCTTTGCAGGCAGTTTACCCTGCAGCTCCACCAGTTGCTTAGATGACAAAGTTGTATTGGGTTGCTTCATGCTTTAACAGTTTGACGGGTGGCAGCCTTAGCTGCTACCGATACTTCACTTTAGCTGGACTTTCCCTTCTAGGAATTTATGAGCACCATCCATGTTTTTGCTAATACAAATGAGCTTCAACCGAAAATCAGGGGCTGTAGTTTTATCTTATTTTTCAGGATTAATGTATTCATATTATGTACCCTAGAGATCAGCAGAGAGGCCACAAGTGATACAGGAGTTATTTGCCTTCTGAAAGCCCAATACGAGGCATCTTCCTGGAAAGGCTCAGCCTTGGTGCAGGCAGCCCTGTATCACAACATGTCACTCAATGTGGTGGTGCTGACCTTAGCAGCATGAGGTCATGAGATGATTTTTTTTTTTTTTTTTACATCTATATGTATTTACAGAAGAGTTTTGAAGCTGGGGAACACAAAAGTACAGTATTGGGACTCTCCACGGTTATTGCAGGGGAGTAGGGGCTGGGGCTAATGGAAGATCTGGAACCTCCTTAGTGCTTCAGCCCAATCTGCAGTAAATCTTTACCTGTCACTGGTGGGAGGTTTGAGCTCAAACAAGCACAGAAGTATTCTTAAATGTTCTGCTGAAGTTTTTTTTTTTCTTTTGTGTACAAACAAAGATGTTGTCTCACACAGGAATAAGAAAGGAAATATTCTTTGCTTTAGAAAAGAATAATGAAAACACAAGTGAGTTCATTATCCATGTGAAGTCTTCAGATGCAGACTTGCAGGAAAACCTCTAACACTGCTGAAATATATGTGGCAGGTTTTTTTTTTTTCCAGATGAATACTTTTAATAAAACATTTTCATAATTTCCACACAGTGGTAATCATTTTATTACTATTCTTTATCTATACCTATTACTGTTCATAGAGTAGCTGCTCAGTTCTGATAACCTAGTGGAAATGTATTCCAAGTGTAACTCAAGATTTGCAGAATTTCATAAAATTCTCTGAGTTTCCACTTCAAAGTAAATTGGCACAGTTTACTATGGCTGTTAATAAGACATTTTTAGGTTTTGTATTTTGATATGGAAACATTTTATTTCCTGGTGATTTTTATGTTTCTCTTCTAAAGGAATTTAGGGTTTCCAAAGTTATCAGTCCATAATTAAGATTTTAGAATTAGCTGGCCCATAACCATAGTAGCAAAGTATTGGTCTATGGGATTACAGAGAACAGCACTGAATAAAAAAAAAAATCAGCCTTGCAGAGCCAGACCCAACTGCACAGGCAAGATTTTGCTTAGCATTTCAATATGAGAAGTTGTTAACAGACCACATATAAATAACCCTTGAAAGGGAAACGGACCCAGCACAGGAATGTGTTTATCTGCAGGCATGCTTGCGCTGGTTCTTATCCAAACTTTGTCTCTATTCACTCAACCAATCATTTAAACGGTACCTTTAGTTTCAAAGCTGAGGCTTGATTCTTACCCTTTTGAGATGCAGCAGTCACGAGAGAAGATATTTGAAATGTGTAGAAGTGATAAACACTTAAGACTTCTATTGGTCACCGCTGATACATTCACTTGTGCCCAGGACCCTGTCTTGTGTTGAAATGAATTCATTGTGTACATATTCAGAAGTCAAATACTTTAAAGGTATACTCTAAATTATAAAAAAGTGCTTCTACTTGAGTCTACAGCAGGGTGCTAATGATTGTAATGGTGGAGTGTCTTGCCAATAAACCTCAGAATAAAGTGTTTTCTTGAGCCGGCTGTTCTCAGAATATCTTTTTTGAAAGTCTTTTGGTCTCTGCTCAGGAGCTCTCTGTTGCCTTAGAGATACTCTTGTATACAGGAAATAAACCCAATCGAACTGCCTAGGGATTCTGCCAGAGTCAGTAAAATAACAGTTAGGTCCCACCACAAATGGTTTGCCAGGAAGGTTTCGACAGGTTACGTTGTAGATAGAGGCATTATTGTATACTTTGGAGAAATTAAAGAATTAGGTATTTATTGTGACCCAAAGGTGAATAGGTGGAGATTGTTGCTCTACAGATTGTTTTTTTTCCAAGGTTACATTTGCTTTGATTGGGGTGGTAGCTGTTATTTTGTCCTTGCCTATATTTTGGTATCTCGGATATAAAATGGTCATAGTTCATGCAGTCATAGAAACCCCCAAGGAAATCTTTGTCTGATACTACCATGATGAAGGAAATAATTTGTCATTTTTCTTTTGTTTGTTTCCACTAGAACTGCTTTTAAGGAAAAACACCACCCTTGGAATATGTGAATCAAAACCTACTATATGCTCTATCTGTGTGACTTCACTGACTCTAATGGCACTGCCTGAGTATAAGTAAAAGCAACATTCAGCTACCATACTTATTTTGGCAGTAGTCTGGTAGTTTTCAGACTATCAGACATGATTGTGTATCTTTATTCTCATGATTTGAGGATCGAAGCTCACCTTAATATCTACCTTTTGCCCTTAAAATCTGAAAGTGCTCTACAGGACAGATATTCTTACATTCACATGTGAAACCCAAGTTGCAGGGAGCAAGAGTAACCACTGAAAGTCCCAGAGAGGATAATACCCAGTGTCCCAAAGAACATATCTACCTACAGGGTTACATTAAACATGGTATTAACTCCTCAACCCGTGTTCCGTTCAATTTAAGTCAGCTTCAGTCCAGACTTTGCCTTTTTGATAAATTAAAAGTGAAGTTTGGAAAAATACACTTTTAAAGTTTTAACTTTTGCAGGAAAGTCTTGCGTTTGCACAGACTTTCTCCATAAAGTATGAGAGGCTGAAATTTGCTAGAAAGAGGAATATAAATATTCTTTCCTTCCTGAAGATTTTTCTTTAGGGTGCTCCCAAAGCGATAATGGTTTGTGTAAGATTTCTGTGACCATATTACTAATAATTTAAGTCTCAGAAACTTTCATTAAAATTTTTCTATTGATCAAATGTGGAATAAAGCCATGGGTTTTTGTCAGTTATTAGCAAGTCTTCAAATGAACTTGCAATAGGGCATGATCCTGCAAGGTGTCAGGTATCCTCAATCCTTGTATTTTCAGTAAACATAAAGATTTTTACTATTTTATGGCAGACTGTGGTTAGTTTTGCAAGAGACTCTCTCTGGTGTCTATAGGATTCATTACTTATAAATATTTAAGGACTTCTTCAGCATAGGCACGTGATTCAATAGAAGCACAAAGCTTTGAATGCATAATTAGTCAGGTTGTAATCCAGGTTAGATACGTGGTACCTCGGGGTCTAAATATTGAACAGCTAAACCCAGTCTGATTCTAATGTAAGTAGCTGCGTTAGTTCTTCCAGGAGGAATCTGTTCTTTGTTTCTCTCAGGTCTTGCACGTTTTTCTGGCTCTCTTATTTTTTGAGTAAACACTGTGTATGAGAATCTGATTCTCTGGGTGCACATGTATAATTTAATTTTTACAAGAAATCTCACTCCTCCTGATTCACAGTTAAATGTATGCAGAATCAAGCCTGAGATTACAATCGGAAAGTTTTAGTAGTAGGTGGGCTCTGCAATGAGTTTTAATACACCCCTTTTATTTGACCTTACATTTATTTTGATGCACTGAAATATTTTACACTTGAAGCAGGTTTGCACTGGAAATATCCAACTCCTACATTATTTCTGATGGGCTGTATTACAGGAACAGCCAAGAATCTGGTTAAGCACATAAGTCTTGTAACAGCATTGAACTCTAAAAAAACAGCTAGAAATTGGAATAAAAGTGGTGATATATAAATATAGAAGCTTAACGTCCCACATACATACACCGTATAAATTCTTTTTTGATTTCTGAAGGGCATTAGGCCTCTAGCTCTTTTCACACTCCTGCATAGAACAAATATGTAAGAGTTTTACTCAGTGTACCGTGCTTCCCAAAATAGTGCATTAACTTGAATGCTGGTTGCGTTGGAGTTTTTAATCCTAGGATAAGCGGTAATAGCTATTAACAATGTTGTTGGGCCCAAGAAACAGTCTTCCAATACGCAAAATACACAAATCTATCCCATCGTATGAAGCTCACCCCCTTGGAGTGGTTCTACAAGCCAATGCAATCGACCCACTAACTATTCCTCTGCTTAAAAGTGACTTTTCTAGACTGATAAATTTATGCTACTAACCTATACACATATGGAATTTGTCCCTACAGAGATGTGATTTTAATCTATCATCAAGAAGATATTTGCAGCCAGCTTTTGTGCAGTAGATTATTGATAGTGTTTCTTCCTTTATGCTTAGGATGCCAAGTAGGCGAGGCGAGCTCTAAAGAATTTCGATGGACTGGCTTAGATCTCCCTGAAATGGCAAATAAACTACGCAGTGGGTTGTATTCTCATATATTTTGCAAATGCTACAGAGGAAAATAACTCACCGCAGATGGAAACTGATACGTGTCTCAGTATCTGAAACATGGACTCACTTCCAAAACTGCAACAAAGAGTTGTCCTTTGTATTTGGAGATGTCAAGCTGCTGGAATCTCGTGTGAGCTGAGGTTGTCTGACATTGGTTTCATTATGGCTACTTCCAGACTTCTTATATTTGGATAGTATGATTGAAGCTTTAGCGCAGCACAGTCTCTACAAATGACAGTACCTTCGGCAGAACATGACAGATTTTAGCAAACAGATTAAAGGAAAGTTGAAGTGAACTTTCTGCTCTATTTGATTATTTTTGTGCATGTGGTCTCATACTGTTTGCAACATGTATGGAAATATATTGGGGCATCAGAACCTCTAGGATAGAAATGAAAAGGAAGAAAATGAGTGTAGAGAGTTCTTTTCCTAACATGGAAATTGCTGAAAGACCTAATGTGATGATGCTCTAATCACTTTGTACTCTGCCTTATCAGTAGTATGAACAGAGATGTAAATTGTGGTTCAGTTCAAACAGCATTAGTTTTGCAAGCTGAAGGAAAAAAACAACCATCCTGTGTGCTTGGCTCAGTACACTAAACTTCCCAATGAATGTCCTGTTTGTTGTGCTTCTGGTTCTTAGTTTGCCTGTAGAGTGTCAGAAATCCATTTAAGTAGAAGAAATACAGAGTTACAGAGTTTATACCTCTGAGTCTGGGTGGTAGATGTGCTTAAAATTTCAGGAGGGATTCAGTGGAAAACTTGGAACAAGGGCTGGCTGTATAGATGCCATGGGTACCTTCTGGTACAGCAGTATTTCTCCTTCTTACCCACCCAATAAAAAGAGCTAAGCATAGGATCTGGTGTAGTGTTTGTTGGAGACCTACTGTGTGGGTCCACCACAGGAAGATAAATCATGATTAATGTGTGTATTGTATTCTCTCGCTGGAAGGTTTTGTTCTATAGGGACATTCTGATTGTGTATTTTTGCCATCCAGGACCTGAAAACCCACAAGAAACCTAGTTCCTTTAGTCACTCCGTCATTAGAAGGTTGGAAAAATCCAAAGGGAAGAGCAGAAACAGCAAAGCGAGCAATACGCGAGCGATCCGGTTGCCCGCACAGTGGTGTCCAGGACCACTTGAGGTGCCTCAGGATGTCCAAGGCATTCTCACAGGGCTGGTTGGTGTGATAAAGAGCCTATGGAGAACCACACACTTCTTGGTGTGGGAGCTGAAGCCTGGATGGGCCGGCCCACAGCAGCTAATCTGGCACTAGGCACCTCTGGGCAACGAAGTCCTCTTCTGTTCGCTTCTCCTATTGCCAGGGAAGAAATCTTAACTCTGGTAATTATTCCCTTAAGGATGGATTTATCGTAGAACGTATGGAGAGCAGTTGTCTGGAAATCTAGATTACAGACTATTACAGCCAGCCGTAACCCCAAATAGATGTGAAATAATGTTGTCATTTTTATTTTTAAAATAAAAATAAATTTGGTAAAAATTATTTGCACTAGTGCTAGAAGGCATTGCGAGGATTCTCAGGTGTAGACACAACACAAATTTTACCCGGTTGCTGTTTATAATCAAGACAGAGACAGATTAATTTAATGCAATTTCTCTACAATGTTAAGACTGCAAGAAAGAAGCCATCCACTCATGAGTTGTGGTTGAAACGTGGGTATCACTAAAGTGGAAAACGGTCAGACATAAGCAAGTTCACTTCCCCATATCCCCAAGCAGTTATTAATGGTAATGTTATCGTTCATTATTTACTTTTTCTGTATTTAATCTGTGACCGAGAGGTAAACCGTTTTATAATCAGGAAGCAGTTTTTTTACCCATCTAATCCCAGCTGGTGTTTCTGAATCTATTTATATTCAATTTAAAATATTTAGTTAATATTTTTTACTCATTAAGAGCATAGCTCTACAACTGTGTTATAATTGTTAATGGCCAATTAAAGCAGATTAGGATTTTTCAAACACAAAAATACTCAAATAATTTGTTACTCTAAAGATTAAATAAATTTTATCGTGTTAGCTGACACTTTATTCACCTCACTATCTGGTGATATTCATTTCAGAATTTACATTGCTCTAAAAAAAAAAAAAAGAAGGAATAAAGGAAAGTTCAGCAGGTGCAGTACCCCCCAAAATTAATAAAGGATTGCAGACATTTGTATCAAGGTGGCGTATGCTTTCGATAGTTCTGTTTTAGCAATTTGCCTGAACTGGAACACATTGTTTTTTCTAGTCCTGTGAACAAGTTTGCAGTATGATGGATAAGGCATCATGAATAATTAGACAACGCGAGGCTGTAAATCCCAACAGAAACAATGCATCTCTCAGATTAGTTGTTTCTTCTGCAAAGGGCAGTGTACAACGATGGAGCAGAGCCATTCATTTTAGATACATTCCATTTGCAAGTAATCTTTCATGTGAAAGAAAAACAAGATGTATGATAGTTTACATGTCAATTAAAGCATGTTAGGCATGAAAGAGCATTTTCAGAAGCCTGAAAACAAAGTTTTTCAGATGAAGAATTAGCTCTTGGCTAGAGACTAATACCTGTGCAAAAATCAACAGTGGCCTCATTATGAACCTACCTTCCTTGGATTCTTGCAATTAACAATGAAAATGAATGGGAAGGGCTTGTCTAGTAATTAGTGCAGGTTGAGACATCTGAACTGTCCCAGCAAGAGCATCTGAACTTTCCCAGTGCAGTGAAAGAAAACTTCAAAGAAGTCATTATTCTTTCAGTTCAGTTGGCTGATTGGCTGATTGGGTTGGGGTTTTTTAAAGGATTAGTTCCCTGCTGTGGCAAATAAGTATTGAAATGCTGGAAATGCTGATTTTCAGAAAGACTGCTCAGAATGAAAGCTGCTTTTTCTTTCTATTAATCTTATTCCCATGTGTCACTAGAATGTAGAAGGTGGGGAATTCGAGGAGGAATCTGCATTATGATAGGAGTGCGCTTTGACCTTCTTGTGATACCGTCTCTCCTTTGTTGGATTGTGAAGTTTTCAATGCTAGACTGTCAATCAGTTGTCTTAAATTCACGAGTCTTTACAATAATTGAAGTGGATGAAAACGCACCGATTAGAACGATAATATGGAATGGGAGGATATATTCACAACTAGAAAGTCCTTTACTCTTAGCTGTTGTTTCAGGTCTCTTTAAAGCCACTGTTCTCCCCTTCCTGTCCAAAGAAATAATTTTCTATAAGCTTCTCCAGGTTTTTGCCTTTAGTCACAAGGACATGCATGCTGCATTTTCCACTGCTGGTACCATGCCAATAAACTAATAACACAGTGTTCTTCTTAATGAGGTGGCAGTTTTCCTACCTCTGGAAATTAAGAATGTCAGTCTGCAGCAATTTGGCATGAGGGTAGCTCTGCCCGTATCACTCTCTTCCAGTAGCAGTGAGAACAAAGTGCTGTTATTATCCATAAGCCCAGATCGAACTTGAAGTTCTATATGTAATATATCTCTAGCTCATCCCCTAATCAGCAGTCTTCCTACAGAAGTCAGAAAGGCCTTCTCATAAGTATTTCTGCCCAATATCGTACAGCTGGCAGACGGGAAAGGGAAGGAGTAGACAAGAAATAAAAGGTTAATCACTGCCCCTCCGCAGCTTGTAGATATTTGAATAATATGCATGTTAATGTATAAGCAAAATGGAAATCAACTTACGAATGTGAAAAATGAAATCAACCTTTACTCAGAAGAATTACTTGTGCTCCTAGACTAACAAGCCTCAGAAAAAGCAGGATGCTGCAGAATGTCGTGTAGCTGTGCCAATAATTTTCCATAGGGCTCAAGTGCTGTGTCTGGCAAAATACGCCTTGAGTAAGGACTGCAAATGCTGTGGCAAGTGAAAAAAATATTTGTTATTTTAAAAAATGTATGTGGTCAGAAAAGTGACTGCAAGAAATGACAGTAGATCTATGTCCTGTGTATTTTCAGTCTTTCTGCTGACTCCTGCGGAAAAATAAGTACGTGCTATTCTTTACACCAGTTAGCATTGCAGAGCCAACACGTCTCTGGGAAGGAGTGAGCTGAAGTCTGACCTGGCTGTGTTAATTAAGTCCCAAAAGTAGACTCTTTATTATGGATGATGATGCATGGACCATAAACAGCCCAAGTTGATGTTCATATCTCAGGCAGAATTTTAGCGGTGGAAATGAGAAAACCTTGTAAGTCAAGTAAATCTCGCCAGGAGTCACTCACAACAATGAACGTTGAACTCACTGACACCACTTATAGACTCATTTTTCAGCATATAATTGCATTTTAACACAAATTTCTTTTGGTCCTTGTCCTTGAAGTCCTCTTTGTTCATCTCTAAAGCAGATGCTCTCTGGGCACTGGGTAGACCAGCTCAGCACAATAAAGACATTAATGCTTCTGTAACCAATTCCTTTCTAGCCTCCTCTTCCCTGCAAATGGTACTTAGGTACTAACAGAGATGAATGAGAGGAACTTCTCTTTCTTTTTCATTGGACATTTTTCTTTCCTTTCCTTCTCCCATGCTTATTCCTCTCTCTTCCTGGCTGTTCAAAGAGCTCAAAGTTGAGGACAAGTTTTAAGGATGTGGGACTATTTCTGAGGACATTAGGAAACTACTTTGTGATTAAAAAATGTGCATTTACAGTTTTCTCCACTGATAATCTTTAACTTTAGAGCAATTTCCTGTCCTGTTAAGGGCTGCTTTAATTTTAACAGATGGCACCATTTTTCGTCATCAAAACCATAAACCTTTGTGTAATTTACTTAGATATAATTTGTATTTATTTCCTTGCCGGTTCTTAATTTTTTGAATGTAATAGCTCTCAGTAGATTCTGCCATGTACTGCTTTACTGTGCCAAATATTCAGCATTGATTTTCATATTGACTTATATCAATTGTGCCATTAGTGTAAAATGAATGGGAAACACATCAAATATAATATTCGGAATGTTTTCATTCTTCAATCTGATATTAATAATTCAGAATGTATTTAACAGGGCATATGCATTTAAATCTCTGCCAGGATTTGAAAAGAAATTTACCACAAGCCCTTGTGACTTATGTTGGTTATGCGTTGGCTTATTGACTGTAATTTTTCCTTTCTGTCCCTCTGCCGTGTGTATTCCCTCCTTCTGGCCTGGCCAAAGCACTGCTACAGAAGTCTGTCCTACTCAACCCGATGGTTCATCAAACAAAATCACTCCAGGTCCCACCTGATGTACTTGTATAATCTGCAATGATTCCCACTCTCTCTTGTTCTACCAATTACCTTCTGTTCTAGAAAAAAAGCCATGTTTTTCACAGCAAACTTATTCTACATGATGCGGCAAGTCTCCTAGAGTCTGCAGCCCTCCTGTGAGGCAGATGGGAAATTCTGTGACAGCTTCGGTTAAATTTAAAACGGAAGTTTCTGATGAATTCAATATGAAAATGAAATTCTAACTGAAATAGTAGCTCCTCTGTTTTTATTTTCAGCTTAACTTGGATTGAGTTCACACTAGCCTCGTATTTACAGTTCAACTGTGTCAATTGTACTTGGTTAGTGTTTCCTCCTGCCCTACCCTACTGGTGTTTGCTGATAAAGAGTTTTCAAATGTACATATTATTGCTCAAATGCAAGCTGAAGCTAACCCTAAACTCCATGCCTGACAGACCTTTCCAGGTATCTCACCTTACTGTTATTTTTCTCTGGTTCAAATATGTATGGCTTTTCTCATTACTGTGCTCCGCTCATTATAGATTGCTCTGTGTTCATCTCTCTCCTACCATTTCCATGTTTTTTCTCAAAATGTAGCTATGCCAGAAATCTTTCCTTCTTAGTTGAACGTGCCAGTAATCACTCCTCATTCAACACGCTCTGCCTGTCATTCTGTGTTTTCTCTCATGTTGGTGGTTCTTGTCTCCTTTTGCATCCAGGCATTTCATGACAGCAGGTTATATTATTCCATATTGGTAAAACACCATGTGAGTATATAAACTTATATACATGATTTTTAAGAATCACGTAGATCTGCAGAAAGTGATATTTTTAAATTCTTTGGGATTGATTTCAGTTTGGCATGTATTGACTTGTGCTGAAATTGTGAAATTGCAAATGTGTTTTTTAAGTTGGTTGATACTTGAGTCACTCAGATGGTGTGTATCTGACAAAGAACAGTACGAGGCAAAGTGAAGCTGACGAGTATTAGAGACAGAGAGGTGTGAAAAGAATCAGTTGTATAGATAATACAAGCAAATTATATTGTGCCAGTTAGTTTTGGTTTACAGGTTAGGTCACAGCTCTACATGACCTACCTTCTTTAGAGCATTTGTGTACTTTTGCTGTTAAGCATACCTCTGATGGATTTCAGATGTGTTTTGTCTGCATCTATTTTAAAAGCCCACAATCTCCTATTTTACCATAGTAATACTATAATATTTTTCTTTCTGTGTTGGATAACTGTTAAGCTAGTAAGTGTGTTGGAGTTAAAGGGACATTGTCATATTTCTGTACCATTTCTTTGTATTTTTTTTCCCTCATAGAAGATGAAAAGCAAAGCTTTCAAGCCTTGTATGACTTATCCTTGGTCTATTGTGCTTTTTCCCATCTGCCTTTTTTGCTGGGACTTCATATTAATGGCTTTTTGTCAACTTCTGTGCTTGTGCCCCAATATCAGAGACAATAATGGTGCTGCTCTGGGAACTGGGCATGACCGTTTGGTGCAAATACTATTGCTACAGAACAAGTGTGTTTGCAAACAAGAGCTTTCCTTCTGTTCTCTGCTCTGACGGATATCCATGACCACTGCCTTGCATATAATGGGAATTTTTACCCTAGCAATGTCTTTAAAGATCAACATACCCATATGTGGTTAATCCTGTGGGTTATCCAGTCTGATAATCACTCAGTACCTTGGTGTATCAGTGAGATGCACCACACCTGCAACCGCGGCATGTGAAAACATGTGCAGTTTACATGATAGTGCTATTTCCTTTCTCAAAGTAACATGATTTAGTGTAGAGATCCCTGAAACTGGGGTGGGTTTTTTATTTTGGGGAGGGGTTTTTGGTGAGGTTTTTTGTGGGTTTTTTGTTTGTTTTCTGTTAGAGCTAGCTACAATACCAGAAACAGGCCAGGTCTGCCAGGGTGGACCTTTAAAAAAGTTAATATATCACGTTAAGGTGTGAGAAGTGCAGCCCTGCAAAAAGCTTGATCTCCAAAATACTTTATAGTCTTGAATTCTACAGAAGGTGGGGATATCAGGTTTTTTATGAGGTGTTTAGCCTTTCTCAATATCAAACCTTTTTAACAACTTCATCTAGATAGATTTGGCCAACTGTTTTTTACAGCTTCAACTTTTCATCGTGTTATCTTGAATTGGTTGAAACACAGATCCAGTTACTTCTGAACTAAGTCTCCTGAGAATAAAAATCAAGTAGAAATCTGCTGCTTATTAGCCACGGTAAAATAGCTTGAGTCTCAGCTGAATGTTTCTAATTTTGTTCCAAATTTTTCCTGATGGTAGATTATTTCAGTGCTAATTTTAATCTAACCTTCAGAAATGAGGAGGCTGGTAATCAAGTTATATTTTGTATTTGTAAATTGTATTATTTGGTTAATGTGTTGGGGTTTTATCTGATTTATGATCAAAACATCATGTGTGCATTTCCTGGCTGGTTTTGTTTTCTGATGCACAGTGTCACGTAGCGCAGTGTACAGCCAGAGTATTTACTTTTTTTGACAGGGTAATACAGAACATTTTTTAACTTATCTCTAGAAAATCTCATAGAGATCTGACAAGATAATAGCTTTTGCATGTATCCTATGCCTTTTCCTGTTTAGTTATTCAGCCTCTTATCTGGTGCTGTGAGCTCCTTATCTAAGTGTTACTTGATTGTTTAATAACTAAGGTGCTTTTCATAATGTCTATCATGCTGCCAGAAACCATGCTGTTTATTTCAGTTATGTTCTGATCAATTGGGTATTAAGTTATTACTGGTTTGGGCTATCTCCAAAGGCTCTTCACCTCTGCAGTACCCTCCGTTACGAAGATGCTGTACTGTGGCACTCAGTTGCGTTGAGGTGTGTTGTCAGTAATTACCGGTGAGCGGTAACAAATCCATTTCTTGGTCTGTAGGACCCAAGTTGTACGGATTGCCAGCAGTGCTGAACCGCGAATAGGAAAATGCTCTGTAGTTCTTGGGAATGATTTTGCTTTTTCTTATGCTGAATGCGGTATAATTCTGTTTAAAATATTTAGTTTGGCGGCCTAGGCCAAACAGCTTCACCAGGCTTGTTGTTAGGGGCTATCTAAATGGCCGAGCACTCGTTAGGGGTGGAGAGCACTTACTCTGCACCTGCAGAAGAGCAAATGGTTTCATTTCCTCTGCGTGGAGCCGAATTCACTCTCACCACATCAAGCTCCGTGAACCACACCAGCCTGCAGTAAATGGGGAAGATCAGGGGATTTGCTTCAAAATTGCTCTGCTGCTCTGAGCCAAAATGCGAATATAAAACCAGCCTTTGTGTCTATATCTCCGCTGTCTTTTCTTCCCTCTCTCTCTCTGTTACTTATTAAGACAGACAGATCTTACAGAGAGGTGGCTTTGTGATCACCAGCATGCTAACTGTGGTTTGGTTGTTGGTTGGTTATGAGGAACTCCCACGATAGCAGTGACACTGAGGGAGTTTTATATCTTGTCTTGTAAAGCATATACTGGTCTTCTGCTCGTTGTGAAAGAGTTGAAAGATATAAAAAACCCCATGCAATTACACCAAATCCTCAGTCACGATACATAACTGCAGGAGGCAACCGTCACCACAAACTTTTTAATAAATATTTGTCCTGCAAAGGAGCAGTAATAAAAGCAAGTCACCAGTCGAGGTGGCTGGAAAGGTGACTGGCGCATGCCTTTATTGATAATGAATGTGCCTGCAGCTACCATGGAGATACATTTATATTAACAACTGAAACTGTAAAAGGGGTGTTGAAAACCAAGCCCCAAACCCTGCACCTCATTGCCAAAGTAACCACAGAAATCTTAATGGCAGTGGGAAATACTTTAAATTCACTTCATTTTCTTTACAGAGGAATCCAGTGATCTTCTTCCAGACAGTTCATAAGACAGGCTGCTAAGAAAAGAATAACAGGGAGTGATTTACATTATCACCAAATTCAATCTTGAAGCCAGTAATTTTGGTGTCAACCTACAATTACAGGCAGTTACTTCCACTCGTCTGCTGGTTCTAGTCTGTTACTGTTTACAGTGTCTGCTTACCTAATGCACAGCGTTGTGTCGAGTGGATTGTACTTTTGTTGTAATTAATCAGATATGTTATATTTTCTTTATGATATAATGCTTCTGTGGAAAGCTCTAGGCAGATGAGAGTGTTTCTAGTGAAAAGAGGAAAGCAGTCGTCTTTTTCAGTTCATCGTCTCCTCTCTGCTTGCTCAGTAGCCTCGCAGAGATTGCGTGTATCAGCTCGTGACCTGAGAAGGTGAAAAAGGTTTCTTGCTAACACAGGTCTGACAGCCGTCAAAAACCCCATCAGCACATTCTGCCTAATTTGCAAAGTTTGGAGTTTTTGAGAAGTGCTGTCATAGAGCTGGAATCCTCAAACCACATTTGCGAATGATTCCTAGCCAACGTGGGAGCTGGTACGTGCAGCGGCACCTGCACCCACCGCGGCTGGTGGCAGCCGGAGCAGCTGCCAGCCGTGCAAAGGACACCGCACGTGCCAGATTTCAGGTTGGAGAGAGCATGCTATGGGATCAGTCCTTCTGGTGCCGTGCCCAAGCATCAGTTGGGTTTTCTTCAGGGAACCTTTTAAAATGCTTTTTACCAAAGGTAATTCATAAAGTTGGAGTATTACTGAGCTGTGTGATCAAGTTTCTTTTGTTCTTGGCAAAAGCCTGAATCAGTTAAAGCTGGTTTCCAGTTAGCCTTAGAATATGGAGACATTACTGTACCCCCTCGGCTTAAAGGGGTTTCTCTCTTCCTCCTTTCTGGTCCTCAGAAAACCCACCGTCAAAACTTACTGAATTGCTGATGGTCCTAATTGCTCGTAGATTTGTTTGTTGGCTTTGCTAGGAATGTAGCAGGGTTTAGTTCAACAGCAACGTTTTTCTCTTGCATCCACAAAGGTCCCAGCTAGATGTGGAAGTCTGAGGGTCCCTGTGACCGGAGGGGACCAGGGCATTCGAGGTCTCGCTGCCCACGTAAGCCACACAGCGCGATAATGCCGATGTTTACGTAATACGAATAATGTCATTAAGGGAACTACATTGATATCGTGCTGAGGCTGAAATGAGACCAAGAAAATCTTAAACACCCCATATTGGCAAGTTGGAAAAGCTCAACTGCTTTCATGTGAATCATTTCAGTGCTTCGTTTTAAAAAATCCTGGCAGCAGTTTCGGTCTTCCTTTAGTTGTACGTGTTTGGAGAAGAAGTGAGAAAATAAAAAGATGCAGGTTTGAGGCTTTTCAGTGTAA
This sequence comes from Aramus guarauna, assembly GCA_013400195.1. Taxonomy (NCBI): domain Eukaryota; kingdom Metazoa; phylum Chordata; class Aves; order Gruiformes; family Aramidae; genus Aramus; species Aramus guarauna. The sequence goes on along the minus strand of VXBL01006287.1, from coordinate 2,777,823 downwards.
CAGCTTACAGACAATATTGAAGTTTTTGATAATTACTGAGAGTTCTTCTGTGTGACACTTTTGATCATTATATTTTCATAAGGATTTCTGACTTTGAGGAACACAGACCTTTGTGAATTCTTGCTGTTACAGCTCTGTGTTTTAAAAAACAACTAACCTTTTACATAAGTTTTCTGTAAATTCTTCTTATTAGGCAAAATGTTGTGTTTGATTCATTTAACCCATCTACTTGTGTGATATGGCAGTCACTTCATTAAACATCTAGATGAGAATAAACAGAAAGCAGGCTGTCTTGCAAAAACAAGATCTTGTGTAATGTGTTAAACTATATTAATCATTCCAGTTTTTCATATTAAAAGATAATTAGTGCTCATAGCATAAAAATTATGATATACAAAAAAAATAAAGCATTTTTATAGCAGGCACGCACACAGATACACACGCTTAATCGTCATACAAGGACTAAAACCCAGTTATATATTAGCTGATATTATCACATAATTTCCTTTCTCTTAAATTTTCATCTTTCTTACCCAAATCTGCAACTCGTAAGTTGTACAGTGTAGCACTATGAGAGTAAGACCATACAGCATAAATTTAGGCGGAAGAAATATAATCTTGTAGTCAAAGAACAGCACTCTCTAGGGAGCTATACCTACATAGAAATTTGGGAAAGGAGAGCATGCGGCCAATCTACAGGGAGTTTTACATCATGTCACTGTTGGGAACGATGAGGTCGACACACTCTGTGGTAGTAGCTCCTCAGAAAAGTGTTTCTGGTCTCTTGCTGTCAGAAATGGATGTCTGTAGAGTTTTGGTTTTCACAGATCACATTACCTGATTGGCTCACAATTCCTTGGAGAGAGATGTGGTGCTGTTGCTGGGAATATATTACTACTTGCAGCCTCAGTTTTCCTTATTTTAGCCCTCAAATCTTTGACTGCTTCATGAGGAAGGAGTAGGGCCAATGGTAGGTCAGGGGTATTCAATCTTTGAGGCAGAAAATGATCTGCAAAACAGCTGAAATGAAGGTACTGCAACTAATACATCCTGAAGCACCTCAGACAACAGTATTTTGCAGTTCACGTGTGATACTCATACCTCTTCACCCGTGTAGCTATCTCTGAACTCTTTTGAGGTGTGATGCCCACCACGCCGATGATCTTTAATACCTTTCCTAGCATTTCTAAGCTGAAAAGACATTCCAGCTCAATCTTTGATCATACGTAAGCCTGTTCTTTACTTTGCATTTTAGGCTGTTGTGAATATATATGCAAATGAAACCATAAGAGTGATCATGATGGTCTTGTATTTGGTTAAGATGCACTCTGCGGTAGCTGTTATGTAGGTATATATTCTCAGGTATCGATGAGTTATTAGTTACTAGAATTGCTTATGGGTTTTGTGACCACTTTTACTTTGCTCCTGATCCTGTCATGATTGAAGGTTGCTCTGATGTTGGTGAATGATGTTCTGTAAGTACCTGTGGTTTGATGCAGAGCAGGTACTATAGGGTGAAGGGTGAGAGAATTTAGTCCCCTGGGACATGAGCAAGTCATTACTGAGGAGCTGTGAAGCAATGAAGATGAAAGGAGCTTAATGTATTACAACTTAAAAAAAAAAAAAAGGTTATCTTTATTCTTCACCTATGCAGACCCTGTCCAGGCTGTTATGTTACTGCTGCTTAATTCTAGGAAAAAATTCTTCACTCTTGTTTTTTTGTTGGGTTTTTTTTGGGGGGTGTGTGGGTGGGTGTTTTTTGGTTGGTTTTTTTTTTTTGGGTGAGGAGGAGGGAGTGGAATTAGGGAGGGGTAAAGAAAGTCTGTTAGGTATATAACTATATTATTAAAACAGAAAATCCCCTAAAGAGAAGACTACTACTTTGCCTTCTGTTCCTGGAAGGTGGTTTTTTTCTGTCATTACCATAGAAAAAGCAAACAGTTAGCAACTCTTCCTAAACACAGACCTGACTTGTACTGGATGTTGCATTTCAGGACTTCATCTAATCAGGGCATGGAATAACAGGAAGCCTGAAAAATCATCTCCCAAAACAGAATGAAATTGTTGTTCTTTTTATCTCTTCAATTCCATTCAAGTTTTCAGTGCAGTTCCAGTGGGTAGACCTTTTTTGGCTGTAAACGAAGGCAGCTGTTGGCTCACAATACCAGATTCTAGCCAAAATTATCAGTTTGGCAGATTAATGAGCATTGATATTAATCTTAAACTTTTAAAAAGGCACAAAGATTTATGCTAACTGTAATGCAAAAAATAAAGATATATTCCCTAATTAATGGGAATGGCACTAAAAATCAGACAGCTTAACAAGTTTGGGTGAGTTTCTGTATCCATGCTTTTGAAAGTGTGCTTGTACCAGAAAATTAGCAGCAATATCAAGGTCCAGCAAGCAGTATGTTTTGTCATCTATGGATTTAAAAGTAAAAGGAACAAATGTTGTCACAGTGAATGTAGGAAATACGGGGTCACTGAGTATAATATACCAAATGTTTGGTTATTTTGGTATTACAGTATTTACTTTTTTGGCAAGAAGGTGTGCCAGAAGCATGGCTGAGTTCAGCTGAATGAAATTTACTTTTTAGTAATAAGCTTTATTTTGTCTTTTGAAATTAGATGTAGCCACGCTTTAAGTGGAAACTTCCCTTCTTATTTGGCTTACCTGACCTCCAGTTAAAAAAATGAGTTATTTTTTGTGATGCAAAGCAAAAAGCCTTTTGAGTATTGTAAAGCTGGAGCATGTAGACCCTTTGGGTGGGTCCTGAACTTTTTATGTGTGAGTGTTTGTAAATGGTGCACAATACACTAATGAGCAAGACCCAGGTAGCTTGAGTGGCACATCCGTGCCAGATGGAACTACATACCTTATCGGTCAGTGGAGCAGAATTTCAGTAAGACAAATGGGGCCAATAAAGCATAAAGCTCTTGTAGCTACACAGTGACTTGTGTATGCTTACAGTGTCAGTATGAATTTTACAGTATTAAAGATTACCTAAACGTGATCAAATTTGAAATTGTAGCTAGATGTAAGCATGACACCAGATTAACTGATTAAAACAGCCTTTAAAAAAATGAACATGAGCAATCTGTAGGTCTATACTGCCTTGAATTGACAAATATAGGAAGATTAGACTTTATGAAAATAGTAATTCTATGATTTACACTTAACTTTGAAGACTATAAGCCTGAAGAATTTTACATGACTGAGTATTTAAAAGAAAGATTAGAGAGACATGCATGGGAGTGCAGGCATATGACCATACAGTGCTCAAATGCATTTCAGCTGGGAGATTTCCCACCCCAGTAAACTGAAGTATGTAAGTAATTTCCCCCCCCCCCTTCATTCCTTGTCAGTTCTCCTCAATCTGTCTCTTTTGTCTGTCATTGAGAAGAGAACATATGTTCTCTGGTAGGTTTTTTGTCACTTACCTAGTGTGGTGTAAGGAAAAAAAAATTATAAAGCCCTGCCCAGCAAATTACCAGTACTTGTTCCTGCAAATCTGGTTTGTCAGCCCCAAACGGCTGCTCCCACAGCTCGTGTGATATATCCCCCGTCTGTAGAAGTCCAATGCGGTGGGGCTAAGAGCCTTGATTAGGATTCCAGCATGCTGCTGAAATATGAATCATCTGTAGGAATGGTGTGTGTTTCTGGCAGGAGGCAAGGAGAAATTTCAAGCCCTGTAAGCTGTTTCAGAGAAAGAAGACAGTAACCTCTGTTGGTGTGTTAGCCAAAGTTCATCAGGTTGATAAGAAAAACATTTTTCTTTTATTCCAAGGCAATATATGAAATATTACTGAAGGTATAATGCCAGCAATTTAATTATACAGTCTCTTTATTACCAGATTGTACGATAATTTGCACAGCTTTCTAAGATATTTTGCATATGCAAAAATTTCTATGACTTATGATAGCTATTTATTTAGGTCCTTTGGTGGAAGGCTTTCCATTGATATTAATTAATTTATGTTCCTATGGCTAGAAACATTACTAAAGAAGTATGAAGTTTTATTATTATTCTCTGAGTAAAGGATGGTCTTCTAGATGTCACATTATAAAAGAAGCTTTTTCTTGCTTAAAGGACTTAATCAGAAAGATCAGCCAGTGAGGAATTCTCTTCAGATCAAAATCCACAGCTCACTTCCATTTATTATCTCTGAGGGTCAGTTAAAAAAATGTTTTAATGTTCTGACTTTTTTTTTTTTAATCTGTTCCTCCTTACAATAGGATTGGAATTGACCTGACAATTAAGTGAATACCTAAGGACTTAAGCATAATTATATGCTAGTTCTCAGTCGTAGTAACCTTTATCCTTTCTCATGTGCCAACTTTTAACAAGATAACTCAGAATGACTGTTCATCCCTATTTTTCCCCTCTCATTCACATAAAAATTGCTAATAAATTAAAAAAAAACCCAAACACTTGGATTGTCAGTGTAGAAATCCTATAATCTGTCTTTATTGTCATGTAGCCATCATTATCCTTCCTTATTTATGTTGGATAAAATCATTGAGCTTACATTAAGATGACTGGCAACAGAACCTACACTTCTAGAGAAAAGCAGAGAGGATGGTAACAGAAACAGGTAAATAATGAATTTCCTTTTCATTCTTCAGTTTATATTTTATTAGAGAATATCTTTTTTCTGTGTTTTATTAAACAGCTGTTATAAATTGCTATAGGAACATGCTTATATTATTATATAATTTTTAAAAAGAAGTAACTTTCCTGGGCTGCCTTTGAACATTTTAGCAAATCGGCACCTTCTTGTTCTCCTCCAAGTAAAGCTCATTCATTCTCCTTTTCTTTTCTACTTCACAAACAGAATAAGACAAGTCAATACTTATGTAAAAAAAAACACCAACAAAAAACAACAAAAAAAACCTCCCAAAGAAATGGAAATATACTACTTATTAGCATCGCCTGACATTTTCTTCTTTTACGTCACTAGTGAACACAGGGCCATGCTCTTTGGGAATGCTCTACCAACATCCATTAGTGTCCTCCTTCAAATTTGTCATGATGCTGTTCCACTTGGGTTGTAGTAATGCAGAAATCTGGTTTAGTTCTATGTTTGTTCTCATTGTTCCTGACTTTTCCATGGCTGCATATTCATGTTCTCATCTGTGGACCTTCAGTAGCAAAAGACAGTTGATTTTTCTTTCTTTTAAAATGCATTCTAATCCATCTAATTTATTGTTGAGCTTTACTTAAGGATTTTAAAGTTATTTGAAGCCATAAGAAATAGCGACTTCTCTACTGCAAAATATCATATGAATTATGAAAGCAGGATTTTTCCAACTTCTCTGAAGTGGCTATAGGGAGGTCATGGGATGTGTATGTTGATTTTTGGTTATGGTCATCACTCGCTGAAATCTGAGCTTTCCTCTTCTACTACTCTGAGTTGTCCTTCTAACTTGCCAGCATCGTATAAACTAACCCTTACTAAATCCCTTCATGGCTTGAGAACATCTCTTGCTGATCACAAGGACCACCCTTTTTCCTGAGTTTGGAACTATACCATTCAGGAACATCAGATAAGCTGTTATTTTGATTTTTATTTTTTCCATAATTTTAACGATGAAATGTTAATGGATCACAATTAATTCTTTCCATCATGACAAATGATTGCCTCCAGCCGAGCTCTTCTCAGGAATATAGAAAGCAGAGGGTCCTCTCTGATATTATTTGGACAAGTTACTTGACCTGTCAGTCTTGTCTAATTATTACAGCTGTCATTAAGAAGCAAATGTTAAGTGTCAAAAGACAACAGCCCCCTAAAATGCCATGTGAAGCAAGTGCTTTTTGCATGCAAAACCTTTCCTTTGTGTGAAAGCAATATTGATATATACTATTCAAAAAGTCATCTTGCAGATTACATCAAACAATTAAAAGGATTCAAACCCTTTCCCTCCCCCGTAACTTTTTCCAAATCAAATCTAAGCCCAGTGTCCCAGCCTGATGGGTGTCAATGGCAATAGGATGGCTTGTATGTACAACTGATTACTTTTGAGAGTATGCACTTTATATAATTGCTGTGCCTCACAGTTTAATTAAAGGAAGTCTATAAGGGAATACAGCCTCCTTTCTTTTGCTAAAGCAGGGAGAAGTCTTCTCTCCTTTGCTCTGCATCAATGCAAGCCTTGTTTCTGTTCCTCTTTTTTTCCTCCTCTCCCTGTTGTTGCAGTTTACCTCTTCTGATAGAGTCACTGTCTACTGGCAGGAGTGGGTGTCCTGAATCTGCAGTTTCTGTTGTGGTATCTCATTAAGTAGCCAACGCTGACATGGTGAACGTGGTGTGGAGGATGTGAGAAGCAGCAGACGTTTCCAGTCTTAAGAGATTTGGGAGCCATCGCTGACTTTGTGCCGGGCCCCTGAGCTGATGCACAGGCGGGGGCACGCAGCCAAAGCTCAGGTAGCTCAAGGGCAGGTGGAAGAAAGTCAGGTGAATGGATTGAAGCAATGTGTGACGATGAAATAAAAATCCAGGAAGGCTGACCTTGTGTCTGTGTCTAGCAGCACGATACTAGCGTGCACTTTACTTAATTGCTTTTAGAGCATTTTATTGTGCTGCTTACCAACATAATGCCATTATCGTGTCAGTGAAACTTCAACACAAGCAGGACTTAAGGTTATATATCTGCTCACAAAGCCCCACCAAATTAAAAAAATATTAGTAATCGGTTTATTGTCTAGGAGATTTCCCTGAGGAAGGGTAGGCTGCTGCTTCTACGCTGTTTCTTTTCTCTAACACCATAAACAGATTATGAGTGAATGTACCTTATACTTATTCATAATAGATTTGTGTCAACACAGATAATACATGTATCTATCTCCTTCATTTGCAAGTGCTCAATAGACCATGGATCTCATTTGGGAAAGCATAATACCCTCGAATTGAGGAAAACAAGCAGTGTGCACTAGGATGGCTGCCCTAATTATGGAGTACGGAGCAGCCCTTTGCTTCTCTTTGTGAACCATATTTATATCTCTATCTTACACTAACGTCCTGAACCTCTGAGGTGCTGGCCAAGCCATGTCAGCAGATGTTTCCATCAAGTACCATGGGAATATTAGTGGCCCAATAGCCTTGAAAGCCACAGGAAGAGTGATGCGGTTTTCTGGCAGTGGGAGGTCATTTCTCCATGCTTTACAGCTCTCTTCAATCCACGGGCAACAGAGCAAAGGCAATGGCAATGCTTCTTCTGGAGTGTGAGTTTTGGCCTGGTCCTTTGATGGTAGAGTGGAATATAACAAGTTTTACCAGTTCGTAATACTGCTTTATCAGCAGTACTACGCCACGCTGTCCATACTCTGTATTTGAATATTTTTATTATCTGCTAAGTATAGTGTTCCAATATATAATACACATAAACATACTGTGAGGAGTATTAAAGCAGTATAAAAAATATAAAGAGCTGGAAGCAACTCCCAATGCTTCTGCACCTGTAACTCTATCTCATATACTCATTTAAAACTATTAGTTAACATGTTTTTTTCACCCAAACTAATATATGTGACTTATTCATACACAGCCATAGCATGACTTTGATGTATTTTTCCTCCAAGAAGCAGGGCAGTTCTATAATTCTAGCCAGATCACTTAGTATGAACTGTGATAATACTGTTGCCTTTGATAGCTTTGTGCTATTCACTGTAGATGAGGACTTAATCCCTGGAATCTTCCATCAGTAGTAAGTTCAAGTGATTTTTTTTTTTATTTATTTTATTTTATTTTATTTTTTTAAGGAGAAGTCACACATAGTTGCCTGCTGTACAATAGGCATTTCAGTATCTCCAGGCAGTTTTATTATCCCACTGTGTTTTCAGTACAGAGCCATGACCCTGTACTGGGATAAAAGCCAAAGGATGAGCAGCATGAGATATTATAATTTGGTTTTATTTGAGACCTTTTTAACAATATAGTAATTTATGATAGCCAAGCTTTCTTTTGGGAGAATGTATAGGAAAACAATTCTGTCTTAAACTTATTTACAAAAATACGAGTTTGGACTAAATTCTTTTCTTAAGTGATATGTTTGAAGGCAACATAGCTAATTAATGTAAATAACCTTGGGTTTGTGGCATTTAGGTATAAATGAAGTTCTATATCTCAGAGCAGGGATGGTGTATGTTGCGTGCTTTATTTAGAAAAATGTTTGAGTCAGCGCTGTTCTCTGACACGTTGTCTCAGTGTATCCACAATATTCAGATACTGAGAACCTATTTTGCTGAATCTAATTGATTCACACGTTCCTCTCTGAAATTGTTTAATATCTCGTGTTCACAAAGATAGCAACTTTTACACATCATTTCATTTAAAATGTAGGATTCTGGTTTATACTTGATAAGCCTCAATGCTGGGAAGCACTGCATTTTCATGAATACCTAGAATACCTGAAACGTTTTTTTGAACAGCTTTTTCTTTTTTTCTTTTTACAAGTTTAATTAGAGCAATCTAACGCTTGTGCATACCATGAAAATTATGTTTTGTGGCATTCAGCTTTCAAGAAGCAGCTTTTAATTCATTTTAAAACAGGGCTCCATCCTGCCGATGGCTTCCAAACAGTTGTCTGCTGTACTGCAGATTATTCCAGGTTTTCTGCGCTGTAAATAGAAACTACAGTGAAGCTGATACTAGTCGTCTAACTTCAGCATGTGCTGGATTCTTGGTGCCGTACTGTTTCTAAATTAAACATACGCATTCCAGGTCTGCTCTCAATTGAGTTTCAAATTGAGTTTCAAATTGTTGTTCCCTTCCAGAAGGGAGCATCAACAGGTCTGGGCTTCTCTCTTTAAAAAATAGCCAGCTATATTTACTTGCGATTTCTGAATTTGTAAATTTGACACATTGTGCTGATTTAACATGATTTTTATAATGCTGTTCAGAAAGCTGTTTCTATAACATTTAAGGTAAATAAATAGCCTTCAAAAGCTCAATAGATAATTTTGTTAGCTGTTGCAATTTTCTAGAAATGCAGCACTATCATGTTTGAATGGCTCTGTTGTGAGATTTCTGGCAAATTCTGTTTCTTGGCTGAAATAACCAACTGGATGTAGGTTTTGGCCACTAACCTTTTCATGGAAGTGCTCAGATGACCATCCGATTCCAGTTCCAACATTATCTTCTGTTATCATCTCAAGTAAAGGAGATCGGTATTTATTTTTTAAAAAAATGTATTCCGTAGCAGTGATTGCACAATACGTTTTTCAGAGTGAGTGTTTATTAGGCTGTTCTGATACCAATATATTCTTATTAAATGTGAACTAAAGTTATTTTTAAACTTCTGAGATCTGTGTTGCTTGTTCCATGGTATGAATCTGTTACCTGTTTTTAAGAAGGTAATGTGAAAGCAATGGTAAAAGTCAGATTTGCTATTCATATAATTATGTCATTATATTGTGAGTATTTCCATCCCTAGAGCTTGCTGTACCACTGGGAAAATTTCTCATTTACTGTAGATGGGCAGACTGTAGGTGTGGAAAAGTAAAGAAAACCATTTAAAAATTGACACAGCTTGCCAAAAAAGGTAGATGGATTAGTCTCAGAAGACCGCAAGTAACAGCAAAACTGAAGAGAGACCACTGAACAGAAAGTTGGTATGCAACCTATGTATTTTTTATTCCTCATAAGGCCAGATATGCTCTATATGGTGCCTGAGCATTTGTTATGTCAGTGAACCATACATGTCACAAAAATCTTAACGGAAAACGAGTTGCCTTACAGCACTTGAGAACTGTCTTCCTTACATCCTCCTGTCTTTCTTGGGTGCCCAAATACGCAAAGATTTTACATGGAAACATTTAAAATTTCTGAACTAAGGATACTTAACACCGCGAAGGCCCTGAGGCGTATATAGATATCTGTGAGTGTCTTATGCTGATGCTGTGTAGCTCCCTGCTACCTTGCCTCCACAGAAACAAAATCACAATTACAAGCATTAAAAAGCAAAATCGGCTAGTTTTATTGTAAATTTTGCTTATTGCAGTAGTGCTTACAAATCAGCCAAGATCCTTCATACTAGAAACATTGCAAACTCACAGTGGCAGACAGTTCCTGAGCTGAAGTTTACCGTTTCAGTAGATAATGCACCCAAATGCGGTGACTATTCCTTTTCCTTCGGCTCAGTTTTGCACATGAGTTTATGGGGCTCATCCTCAGCTGCTGTACTCTGTTATTACTGCGATGATGTTAATGAAACGGTGGCAATTTTCCTGGGTGACAGCGTGCCCCCGTATGTGACGGAACTTTCTTTTCTTCAGTAAAAGTACAACTGAAAGAAAATTTCAGCTACAGTAGAACAACATATCCACATATTGGAAATGGAGCATATTAATTGGATATATATGAAATGAAAATTGCCTTACAGAGAAGCAGAAATCAAACCTACTATTTCCCAAGTATTAATTTCGGTTTTTATTTTATTTCATCTGTAATGATAACCAGGGACATCCTTTTTGCATTTAAAAAGCTGGAGTCATTCTTTGGAGTTTCCAAGTGAAAACATGCCTATCTTTTAATATGGGTTGTTAAACGGAGACCTGAATGGCCTATTTATTTGCTGCTTTGTTTGAGTGGAGACTGGATCTAATCTGTATGTACACCGAGGGCTCTCCCTCCCTCCTTCAATTTCACTGAAAAACTGCAATTAAATTTTAGACATAATAGGATTAAAGCATTGTATTCCATATGACATGACATTTGTGTGTGGAATTATTGAATTTTATATTCTCATTGATATTTTACTTGAATATAGAGATAAAAAAGATGACCTAATTCATCTTGTATATCTTTTTTCAGGACCATCCCTCTGTTTTATGCTACTTAGGCTTTTTCCAGTTTCATTTTAAGTCTGCCATTTCCTTGGAAGATTATTTCACAGCCTATTAGACCTCACTGTTAGATGGATTTTTTTTTTTTTTTAAATATATACAGTTTTCTTATATCCTTGAAATACAGAAGGCGGCAGTTTTTTTAATCTATTTTGACCACACAGAGCACAGTAAAAGTTGAGCCACAGAACTCCACCAAAAATTATACATAACTGGAAAATGAGTATATGTATTGCATCTGGAAAATGTAGAGACAATATATTAATTAGCTTTGATTTTATGGCAAATGAGTACTAAGTACTTGAGGCAATAGTTGCGTTCTAGAACCATTACTACTTCTGTAGATTCTACCTGTTTCTCTTGCCAGTTTGTCTCCCATACCGTGTTAGAGATACTAAGGGCCACCTTCATTTGGGAAATGTACTAATTTACTATATTTTTTCTTTTTTTAGCCACACAACTATGTGTACAGAACATCATCGGGGTAGTAAAAATACTGTGGATTTAGGGCTAGCATGCCAGAACTGCTTTTCTTTAACCAGCCAGGAGGTATATATGCTAAGCTACCATGCCAATACTCAATTCTCTTCTGATGAATGAGGGGGACAGAATAAAAATCTGTTGATTAAATGTACTGGTCATAAGATGAAATAATTTTATCTGTGTATCTGCAATCTCATGAAGTATTTATGTGGCTTGATGTTAGGTATGTTTTTTTTCCCTTCCAAGTATAAGTGTGTGGCTGATTCTTGCCTGTTCCAAGCCTTGCACAATCATTCCCCTGAATATAGCTGAACTGTGAGCTGCTTTATGACAGAGGGTGACATCACACCCAGCCTTAACCAGGGCTTGAGGCGGACAATGGCTTGGCACCAGCTTCCTCAACAGATTTGGTTTTTGTTTCCATTTTGGAAGAGGCCAATGTTGAAGGAGTCTGTTGGCCGATGGCTCGGGAAGAGGGGAAGTCCAAAAGACATGACTGTTTAGGAGCAGCAAAATGAAAGCCCTCACCACACCTACACCGTGAATTCTGTAATGAACTGGCAGACCTCGCGGTCTTTTTGAGAGAGGTCGCACAACTTGGGAAATGCCAGGAACGCCTCTTTTGGGAACGAGAAGTACATCTCATGAAAACGGCAGGATTATTTAGTATTTTATGTACTTTAGTCATGTTCCAAATACTCATTCTCAAAAAGGCGCTATTCAAAGCTTTCAGATTTACCTTCCTGACAGAAAATTATGGTCCGTGCAATATCTAAACGATGAAACTATAGGTAGATTTTCCAGTGGTTGACAAATGGAAAAGACCTATTTAAATCAAAGCGATTTAAAACTCTGGGTTCAAGTTGAAAATAATACGCAAAAAAATTTCAGTTGTAATATTCGCTTCTTAAAGACAGACTTCTTGTCTTTAATTAGAACAACAATAAAATATGATTTTCAAAACCCCTGTCTTTTATTAATATGGAATTTTGTTTTGCTTAAGCAGGCATACGTACTATATAATCATACTTATCTACTTGTATGTAACTTAACATACAATTACTCAGAATAATAATTTTTACAGTCCTAACATGATTTGTGTTATTTTATGGTGTTAAAAATAGTGAATAATATCTTAGACCAATAGATTAATTTCTTTAGTTCTGTCATGCCGTGTGTAAATAGAAATTTAGTTATGATAATATACAAAATACAGTTTTGATTAGTTGCATGAAACTATCATAAGATTGCTGAGATGCATTAAGAACAGGAAAAAAAAATAAGATTTTTCAAAATTTATTTTGGATGACAAACCTATTACTAAAAAAATGAAATTTTAATTTATTTTGATTGTAATTAGGGTTTTTTGGTCATCATTTTACAGACTTTCCAAGATATTTTGATATTTAAACATGAATATTCATGGATAGCACAGCTGTCAGTACAGCCAAATTGCACTAAATCAGTAGGAATTGAATTCTGCAAAGGCTGAACACCTAACGAGTACAGCAGGAACTCTACCTAACTACTTGATATTCTGGATCTGCTTCTTCCAAATTTTAGAATTAATAGATCACATATTTTTCCTACTAGTTTCTTGTCATAGACTAAAAGCAGAAGCCTGCTGGCTTTTCAGCTCACAGCCATTTTTCCAACATTCAAGGAATTAATCCAAATGAGAAGATATTCTTCAGCTCATTAAGATTTGTGAGGCACTATTGGCTCAGTATATTTTTAAATGAACATTTTAAAGGATTTTAATAGATTATCAGATGTATATATTTTAACATTTTAACATTGCTAATCATAGTATCACATAGAAATTTAAATGTGATAGTTTTAAAAACAGAAATGCTTGTAGTCTAAATTAAGTAGCCATGATTCAAAATTGATTTTTACTTCTGCTTGTGGTACAAATACTGGTCAAAGTGAATCAGGAAAGAAAATAAATACCTAAACTCTGCATGCATCCAGTCCAGTCCTCCCATCCATATACAGTAACATTAAAACCACATCTAGATGGTGCATATATAATTCCGTATAATGCAAGTTCAGTAATATAACTACCTTCTGATTATAGTGATGCACATGGTAATGAAGCATTGCATGTTGTAATTCTAACTTCTCTCCAGGGACATGAGGCTCATTTTGAAGTCTCATATCACAACATCTCTCCTGGCTGAAAGCTCTACAGAGATGAGATGGTTATGCTATTCCCTGGCCTCCCTGTAAACTATCCCAAGAGATCAACTGCCTTTGATGTTGGAGAGTTTAGTGGAGAGGCAAGGAGGTGATATTTATATCCATATTATACATGATACCATGTCTGCATTTTATATTTGGGTCACTGATTTATCTTAAGTGGATTTGTACATTGGTTTACAAAGGTGTTTTTGTACGGCTGCAGAGTCTAGGTGGGTGGTGGTAGAACGTGTGAGTTAATCTCCTAGAAGTACAGGTAAGCAATCCCATAATTTGTGTACTTTACAATGATCCAGCTGAGAAACTCATCCAGGAGCATAAAAGAACCCTGATGAGAAAAAGATAAGCAACATATGTAAGTACAATCTTAGAACAGAGCCTTTAGTGTTAATAGGATATTTTGTAGGAATCTCATTAGACTGTAACTAGAATTTACATACTGAACAATGCTGAACTAAATCTTCCCTTAAGGGGCAAAAATGAAATGTAAACCTGGGTTCTTCCAGGCTTAAGATATTAACTGAAAAGAATTTTCTTCTGTGTCTTAGACAGGAGCCACAACCGTTTCCTTCTTTCCTCTACTGCCTTGGATCAGTGTTTCTGATGCATCGAACCCATAATCTTTGACCGCATTCAAACTAGTCCTGCGTGATGCAATGTATTAAAATTCTGGCTAGTCTTGGTTTTCCGTCATCCAAAAGATACTAATCTCCCTTTCTGTGGGAAATTTTTTTGCCAACCATTCAATCCTCATTGTTTTTCTGTCACCAGAAACCACGGTATGCTATTAAGTCCTGGACAATGAAAAACTATCTCACAAGGAGGGAAGAAAAAAAGATTTAAAATAATAATTACAAGAAGAGTTTGAGTATTTAACGAACATTACTGAAATTGTAAAACCCACATATACTGCATATGAGTTTCAGTGAATAGGAAATCAATTTCATAGTTACATTTCCAGGGTTTGCAGTCGTCTCGTGTATTACACCAACTGAATGCTCCATTTCTTTCAACTATCAAGGTTACTGAACTTCAGATACACTTCTCCTACTGTGTTTACAAATCAATTAAGTCAAAAGAACAAAGCTTTTTTACATGCTAGAGAAGTAATGCTCATTAAATTTTGGATAAGGTGCAAAGACAATTACTTCTAAAAATGGATGAAATTAATTGCACTCTTGGTTTCTTTTGATCTTCTGCAGCTTACATTGTGCTTGTTGGTTTTCTTCCCCCTCTCTTCAATGTATCTGTATTCCAGAGACAGTCATGGGTTAGTGATTAAAACAATATTTTTATGAATAAATTTCAGTGTGCTCTGTCTGCTCCTAAACGTAATAAGGGTGCATCAAAGTAAGTTATCTGAGGTTTGGTCAATCATTGCTTACTAATCATCAGCATTGTTGTATTAAGCACAATATTAAGCAATGGGGTCTCTCTAGGTCCTAAGAGTGTAGTTGCTAACTGTGATCCTGTTTTTTGGGGTTTTTTTTGTTTGGTTGGTTGGTTTTGTTTTTTTGTTTGTTTGTTTTGGTTTTTTTTTTAACCTTTGATTTTTGGGCACCTGTTAATTTATGCCTGGCAATGCCTGCACTCAACCCAAATTTGCCTTTCATTCAGGTTATTCGGACACAAAGCACATGCTGCGGGTTGGGCTCTGGGGCTTGGCAGATGGAAAGAATGGAGATTTTGATAATATTCCTGCAAGATGGGGTCAGGCAGCAATGACCACACCAACAATGTTGATCTCTTGTCTTGTTGTGTAGTACAGCATGAGATTTGGAGACAGCTGATCTGTGGCCATCCATTTATGAGCAGGCTGGATGTTAGAAGAGATGGTCTGAGAATACAGCATGCTTTGACCTTCTCTTAGACCTGTCTGTCATAAGGCAGTCTCAGCATAGCTTTTAAATCTGAGTTTCTCTTATTGAAAAGGAACTAATATCCCTTATTTTTGGGGGAAAATAGTGAGGATTAATTAATGCTTTTGAATTCATGGTATTCATGTTAGGTACTAATTAGTGTTGTAGCTACAATACAGTGGTGGTGGTATGAAGTTTTACAGAAGTGACGTCCACAAGTGCTGCTTGTTTAAACTTTTTTAGCTCCCAGTTGATGAGTGTTTCTTCTGAAATGCATAATGATCTAGAAATTGCCTTTATGAAAGAGCACATTTTTGTTGTTGTTGTTATATGCTGGTATAATACAAATATCTTTTGAAAAAAACCCCCACTCTTCTCACTAATTTTTTCCCACAGTTTAAGTGTGGGGAAGTGGACACTTCTCAGTTTAGCATGTAATTATGAAAAATCAAGATAATATGCTTATAATTATACACAAGAAGTGGAGTAATATCAAAAGACCTACTGCTTAGAAGATAAACACTTTACTGAAAGTGGCTACATGTTGGAGTATTGTTGCAGTGAATCCTGTGCTTGCTTGAGCAAGTACCCATGGTCAGTAGAAACGTTGGCTGAGTAGTTAACAGGATTGTGCTCTTGGTTTAACTGCATGTAGGCAACATGTAGATTTCTGTGGATACACATATTTATTGAAGAAAACTTGCATATTGTTTCTCTCCTCTGTATGCACATGATAGAAGCAGGAATAGGAACCTCAGTGGGTGTTGAATGGGGAGGAGGGAGGTGCAGAGTTGCACCAAGAGCATTTTCCATCTTGCGTATTTGCCTGCTCAGAGAGGATTGCGGGCCACGGCTGGTAGGACCACTGCTGGTAGGACCACTGCTGAATCAGAGATGAGATTTCTAGGACAGAGGGTAGTCCTTAATTCCTCGGTCTATGCCTAAGGATAACCTATCCTCCCTGTTATAGGATATTGGACTCTATAAACTGCTTAGAGGTATTTTGTATATTTAGATTATAACATGCCACTATTATTAATTTTTTTTTTCTCTATTTCCTTGCATGTCGTTCAAGGTTCATAAAAGGAGGTGGGGGGGAGAAAGCCACAACAATTTTGCTCCCAGTGAACTGTACATAAGAACAAGAATGTTTAGCAATTAGGAGATTTTCTTTATGAAGTGTGTGCTAATCCAGACTGCTGATGGGAATGGAGCTTTTTCCATTCATTTTAGGGGCCGTTAATCTGCCAAACATGTTATAAAGGTTAATCGTTGCAATCCTGTGAAAGATATAGAACCATACTAATTACATTTCCTATGGAAGGGGGAAGCATAAGCAAAAGTTCCAAGACTGTTCAAAGGAAACATGGTTTAGCAGCAATAGAGTAAAGCAATTGTAAAATCAGACAACTCTTGGGTCGGAGCCGAAACTTTGTGGTTTGTATTTGTATTTGTGGTGAGGATCTATCTATAGGGCAAGAACTCTGAATTCTTCTCATGCAGCTATTAATCAGAAAGCTTTCAGGACCACAGTTCTCTCTTCTCTACCAAATGGTTTCTATGGGCAAGTGTATTAGATGAGTATGAGGCAAATGCCTGTTGATTAAGGGCTGAGCTTGGAGTTCAAGCTTCTTCATCACCATGTTCTTTTGCTGTATGATTGATGAAGCTCAAGTATAATTAAATTTAAAGCCATAGATTTGGCAATGACCAGTAGCCATTAACTGGACTGATGTCATTTTATCCCACGTGATTCATTAACAAGTAGCAGTATATGTTTCCTACAGTTTACCTGATGTTCTAGGACATTAAAGGTAAAGTAAAGATCTTGGGACATCAGGTTTGTTTATTTTCTTAATATCAGAGAAGCTGTCATCTTAGATTTGTCTAATTTTTGGGTGTTCACAGAAGAGAAGTAATGTTCTTAGAAGGTTTAGTATTCTGTTTATGATTGTTTAACATTCAGCATCAATGATTTTATTGCACAGACGTTGGCATTTTACTCATTATCACTTTGGTTTTCATGCCAGGTTCTTGCAAGAAGTGTATTTTATGCCAGGTGCCAAATAACCTTTTGTCATCTTGCTGAATGAGGCGCTGCTTTTGTTCTACAGTCAAAAATTACATCCAGATCTTATGAAGACTAAAAAATATCCATCTTTTCTTCTGCCTTCCCCCCTGACACACGCATACAATTTGGCAAGGACTAACAGTACTTCTGAATCTATACGTTCTGCCCAAAGTGAGAAGAGACATGCTCCTCATTTCTTAAGATCACCTCAGGCCAGTTAAAGACCTGTGCAAATTAATAGGTTTTTCTGATTTGTCCAATACTTGGCTATAAGGATGATGGCCAGACTGTAAAGCCATGAGGGCTACATAATACAAAATGTGTCAGAGAAGGTCCAAAACATTTGAAATTTTGCCTATAAATAGCTGCGTGCACTAAATCCACCCATATGGCTACATGTGCCAGATATATGTAGGATGATCATTCTGAGTCATGCTTTGAAAAAGAAAAGCCAGCAGAAAATACATAACACAAACCTGTAAATCCTCTAATTAATTCAAGAATTATTTATGTTAAATTATCATACATTTGCAGGATTACACATCTGCATTTTTCTTAACACACTCAACTATTTTAAACCTAGCAGCTAATTCCTAATTTGCTTTCATACATTCTTTGAAAAGGCAAAGAAAAGCTTAAGAATTCTTATGTAAACTAGATCATTCCAGTGAAATAAATTTATTACTGCAATTTATTACACAGAACTTTGATAAAAGAGTATATCTTGGAAAAGCAAATCTTGGAATTTGTAAAGTGTTGTTGGAAGGGTGGTTTTTTTGTTGTTTTTGTCTTAACAGTTTTATTAATTCCCCTTTTCACTTGGTTATATTCTAAATAAAATGAAATGAAAAAAACTGCTCATGTATAAATCGACATAATTTTTCTCGCTATTTAATTGAGCCAAATGAATGACTCCAATACTCTTCTATAGAACTTTACCAGGTTCCAAGAAAAAAAAAAATAATTGTTTTATGATGCAAATACTACCATTTCTTTCTGCAATAAACCTGTCATGGGATTTGAGTTATTCACATGCCCTTTTAGGAAAAACAAAATAATAAGGAAAAAAAAAATTCAGAAGACCTTAACATGGAATACAGGCCTGATTCATTACAAATTACACATCACTGTTTCTTAGCAGTCGAGCCAAGTTTAGGAGAACCTGTCATCGAATGGGGCTACATCTTAAAGGTATGAAGCAAGGGACTCTGCTTCTGCAAACTGCTTTACTTAGTGGAAATCAAAGGAATTACATAAACTGACCCCAGCCAAAGATCTTGCCATCCTAGTTTCATTAAACAATGTTGTGTCTTACTTTTATTGCCCAACTTGGTCAACAGGGAATTTGAAACTTCCTTCAAACTTAACTTCTTATTCTGCAATTCTTTGGCATATATTTTGCTATTCTTTCCACAAGCGCAGTTTCTCAGTAATAATACAACAATCCTAGAGACTGTTTCAGTGATAGCTGTCCATTTTCTTCAATTCTGTCCTTTCAAACAGAGTAATTTTTCCAATATTCCCGTGTGACTGGTGGTCACATCTAGTTATTATTCATAAGTGGGATCATGTACAAGGCACATTAAGCTGTATATAGGAATATTAACTCCTAGACACCAGTTAGAATCTGTACATATGCAAGCCCTAGCCATTTTACTCAGGAGTAGAGTGTGGTTCTTGCCCAAATGAGTGTCAGAAATTGCTGAGTGGAAGAGACCAAAGACTGAATGATTACCTGAAATAATCTCTCACCTTCCTGCGTGATGCAGAAGGAACACTGCTATTCCTCTAGCATGAATTAAGGCTCCAACACCAGCAGATGCATAGTCCTGTTGAAGCCAAGGGTTTTTGTTTTTTTCTGCCCTCCCGCCCCCCCTTTTCTGTTAATCTTTTCTGGAGGGAGTTCTCTTTCCCAGCTCCCTGGCTTAGCCCCCATCTTCTTTGATCCCCATCCCTTGAAGGCACGGGCTCTCCCAGCTCTCTCCAGCACAGCATGTCCCCCTCCTTCCCCTCTTACTTTTCCCACCGGCTGGCTGGTGCACAGTGCATCTCCCTCCCGCTTCTCCCAGCAGCCCTAACCGGCTCCCTGGGAGATGTCTGGCAGCTCGGCTGGGAAGAATTGTGTTGTGCAGCATTTGAGCAAGAGGGCAGGGAGGACGAGAGAGTGCCAAAAGGCCTGTCAAACCCCAGCCTGCCGCTCGCTGCGCGGAGGTGGCAGAGGGCGCAGGGAGGGAGTATGTGACTTTTCTTTTTTTTCTTCCCACTTTTTTTTTTTTTCTTTTTCTTTCTGTTCTGTTTGACATCTTTCTGCATAGCAGCCTGACTCAGGCACTGGCGCTCGTGGTCCCTCACCCCACAGCTTCACAATTGCAGTCACAGAGGCTGTGTGTGGGAATGAGGAATAAAACATGCTGCCTTCTAAGCTGTCTGTGATGAGACAAGCGAGGGCACGGCTAAAAGGCCACCCTGCACGCAGCTCCAGGAACAGCTTCTGTGCAAGGCAGGAGGTGCCTTGGAGTCGTCCTGGAGTATTTGGCTTCCTGGAGCTTTGATAAACTCAAGAAAGGGATTTAAATATACTTAATCATTGTGATCGTGCAGATAGTCATGCATAAAAGCCTTTTGTGAAGAGGAAAAAAGGTTTTCTGTTTGGTAACTGGATGAAGTCCTTTTCTTGGATGACTGCAACAATACAGTAAAAAGGGACAAGGAGCCAACAGCTGTTAGCAGCACACAAAGGTGCTATCAGTCCTCCTTTAGTCCAGTCTAAAAATGACTTGTCCTGCAGAACAGGCAAACTGGCAAATCCTGGTATCCCATCATCAAGAAGGGCGCCCGCCCACGCTGTCCCGTGAGGTGGAAGCCCGTGGGCCGATGGCCGGTGTTGGGAGCGTGGCCAGAAGGGGCAGATCTGGGTCACTGCTGGCAGTGCACAGCGGACGAGCCAACCTGCATTCCTTCCCTTGCCTCCCAGGGCCCCTGTGATCCCCAGCGTCCTCTTCTCACTTCTGCACCCTGGTTGTAACTAGTTGGACCCACTTGTCAAGGTGATGCAGCTCTGATTACCCTGTACCTAAATTGCCCTGGAGGGTGACTTGGTGGAAGAGCTCTTGGCTTGTGTGAAGCCCATCTGATCTGTAACCTTTCTTTTAGTCACTCCGGGTTTAGTGTCGGTTTTTCTTTGCCTGCTGTTGTGTTGGTTTCTAGCGCCTTGAACTCTGCAGTGCCACTGCATGTTTAATAACAAATTTTAGAACTTGCTGACACATTAGAGCTTATTGTCTGTTAGTTTATAACACTGATAAGCTCCTCCTAGATGTGGAGCTTTGTCAAATGTTTTCTGACAATCTAAATAACTAACATCTTTGACATTTACTGCACCCCTTTGCCAGGCTAGGCAGTAATAGGCTCAATGAAATCTGAGTTACTGAGGCATGACCTGAAACAATATTAGCTGTCCTTGATTATGCTCTGAATTTTCATGTTCCCCTCCTCCTCAGCCCCAGTGTGATCCTTTTAATGGTTGTCTAAGACTTGCTCGACAACTAATGGGAAATGAACTGACTGGTAATTTCTTGCTGTGTGTCTGCTTGGCCCCATGCCAGTCTCTTGAAATGATGGTACTAAATATAAATTTTCATTACACCTTCTTCAATTTCTATGCTTACTTCATGTAGTACTTTTAGATGAGCGTTGTTCAGCTCTGGTCTCTTATCAGTTTTAAGAACAACGATCCAGTTAATTGACAGTTTGGGTATTATCACCTTTTCTTTTAATTCCTCTCCGTCATGTCTGTGTGTTGAGTCTTAGGCAAACGTCTGCCCTCTTCAGTTTTAAAGATAGGTACAGGAATAATTGCTGTGTAGCCTTCCTGTTCCTTTACACTCCATCACCTTTTTCTCCTGTCAGTTGCTTGCTGTATAATTATGCTTAAAATATCTTTTGGTATTAGTTGAGATGCTTTGCACTATTTGATGCTCATTTTTCAATTTGGCTTTCTCAAGCATTTTTGATTGCCTCAGGCTCTTGTTATAATTTACATAATCCTCCTGTATTCTAGATTCTTTCTACCTTTTAACGCTGTCATTTTATCCTTGATACTGTTTTCCTCATCCTTTGCTTCTGCACACCAGCTCCTGTTCTCATTTGTGACACATCCTGTAGATGTTTTATTGGAACAAGCATAGCTAGTAATATCCTTCCTTTACTACACTTGATTTTCTGGACTCTATTTAATTCACATCAATTTCCTTAACTCACTTCTCCCAAATCTGCTTTTTGTAAAGTCCATTATTTTCGCACAATTTTTTCTTAACATAATCTAATGAATATTTTGGGTATGCATACATGTCTTGTTTTCTAAATCCACAAGAGCTTTTAAGGAAATGCTATCTCTTCACAACAGTTCATTTTTATTCAAGAAAACAAAGTAAAGTGGGTTGCACATTAGGCTCTCCTGCTGTCTTAAATCATGAAATAATATTTGCTGCGTGTGAACTACAGCTGAAATTGCGATAGTCACCCAAGGCAATACCAGATGATTTTAAAAGCTGGTAACTATAAATAAAAAGCATGGTATAACAATAACTAGATTTACTCTTTACTGAAATCAGAGTTCAGTCATAGTAGGAAAATTTTCATACAGCTATTGGGATGAGATTAGCCGCTGTCTTTTGCCTAATGTAGAAGGGTTTCGTTAGTGCTAAATGAGTGTGGAAATTTCCCAATCTGGTGTGAGAGCAGCCTAGGCTCATCCAGTAATACTTTGCTACAAATGTTGGCTGCGCAAGGTACAGAACGGTGGTGAATCTGCTCCTAAGTCTCAGAATCAGCCTAAGTTTAGTTGTAAAGTAGATATTTTAAAATAAATTCTAGCAAGCAAAAAACACAACTCGTGCGGCAACACTGGTATTTCATTCACGCATTTCAAATCTCCTTTTTGCTGTTGAGGTTCTGGAGGATCTTAATGAAATTTTTACAGCCAATGATATGTCTTTCAGCAGAGATATAAAATTTACACTGATGTCACCAATGATCTGGGCTTTTCTGTGATATGCTGCCCTTTCATGACGTGTCACTGAATGTGTTCAGAGAAGATTTGTACCTGAAATCTCTTAAGAAATTAGCTTTATTCTATTGTTTACTCTTGTAAAATATCATGCGCAGAATCCAAGGAAGACTAATGTTAACCAACTTTGTGAAATATAGTAAACATTTGAAAATAAGACCTCTTGGAGTTTGAAGTTATTAAATTAAGAGCTTTGATGGCTTTGCAGAGGAACGATAACAGCTCCAATGCTTGAGACAGACCTGCTATTTTGTTCAGTGAAAGTTTGTGTTAACTGCAGCAGCTTGATGGTTGCCAGTGCTATTACTTTCATCAGAGATGCTATCTTTTAGGGTGGGGTTTTTTTCCATTAAAATGAATATTTTGGTATAAGACAAAACAAAAGAGAGAATAACTCTGAAGAGAATATACGAAGTTTGACGCTTTTTGCAGAGACAAAGGCAAAAGGAGAAGCAGGTACTTCAGTCGCTCATTGTTTGGTAGAGCTGTTTGTAGTAGCAACTTCCAAAATAATGAGGTGTCACTATGCAGCTGTTGGTATGAGAGAAGGGCAAGCTTTGTGTTCTGTTTGTAAAGAGAAATCAAACTTTCCCCACCTTCCTATACTTTGTGGGTTGTGGTTTTTTTCTGCTCTCTTCAAAAAAAATCCTGTGCTGTCAAATAATTGTTGTAAGTTATTGCCCCAGGGATTTTTGTTATTTTTGTTATTTTTGTTATTTTTGTTCTGCTCACCTATTTCTGTGGACCAGAAAGTATATTCAGTTCTCATCACCTGTCTACCTGCTCCTTCCTGTAATGGCATCTCAGCTTTAAAGCATCTACAAGTCGTAGGTTTTGCTCATTAATGGCTTAGTAGCCAGTGATTTAATCACTTTACACTCAGCAGATCAAAGACTCCACCAATGAACGGTGAATTAACTCGCTATGTGCTTTGTTTAATTTCCTTTTCTTTGGAAAACACATCTTTTTTAATGGGAATGTAAGGCTCAGCTTTGCATATCAAGATCAGTGTTATACCATTCCCTCAAGCATTTAAAAATGGGCGCTTTCATAATTTCTTTTTTGCTTTGCCAGTTTTGCACATGTACTTCTAGGGAGCAGTTTTAATATATATGCCAGTGGTTGATACCCCCGGAGTTTGCACAGTAAGATGTATTTTTCTGGCTACCAACATGGACTAATACATTATTTTAGAGTAATTGGGTATGATACATTGCATGTGTCCTTATGTCTACAATATGTAGGTATCTTTTACATCCTCCTAAGCTATTAGACTCAGTATTTTACAATGAAAGAGTGTTCCACAACTTAATTACACATTTTGTACAAAATATTTCCATTTAAAAGTTCCAGACTGTCTCTTCCCTTGGAGCATAACCGTTTTGGCTCAGCTCCCATCCCTAACAATGGGAGTGTCACATATAGTCCCCAAGTGTTTGAAAATGCTTTTCTTTAGTCTCCATTTATAAAATGTGTTTTCCACCCTTTATTCTGCAGTCGCTATTTTAATTTCTGGAATGGCCTCTGCCACCGTTTTCACAACAAGAGCAACGTAACTGTCAGTGCCTGTGTTTTACTGAGGAGTGTCCTCCCATTCCCAGCGTGGCTTACAAATCCCAGTGTCCTGGCTCAAAGCCTAATTCTATTTTTACCTATTCTAGATTAATTCGTTAGATTAGGACCCTTCATAAGCAGGTATCTTGCTGCAGAGGACTGACGTGAAAGTAATTCTTCGTAGTGGGGAGGGGAAATTTGTGTAGCTAACACAGTAGAAATAGAGTAGAAATGTCAAAGTACAACTGACTTCCATCTCAGCAGTTTTGGAGATGGTAGAAATTGGGAAGGGTCAGCCTTTTTATTACCCCACTCCAGCACTTCCATCAGGAGATTTCTGGGTGTAAAAAGTAAAAAAGGTCATCTTCCTGCATAGGCAGAAAAGGAAAATATCCTAGAGAATTTGCGTTATTTGTCCTTGTGCGCCCCATCCTGAGTTCCGCAGGAATTCAGCTCGGATAGACAGATAGAGAAAACCTTCAGGATTTCTGTTAACCACAGCCAACCTGTTGTGACTGTAGGGCTTAGAGCTGGGAGGATGTCCTTTTGCATCCAGAGTATACTGCATTTCCTTCGTCGTCTTGGCTTATTGCTCCGAAAGAGAACTGCCTTGGCAAATCAGAATACTAAGGCAATACTATGCTGTTGCTAGGCAATAGCTAGACAGTTTCTGTGCAATTTTCTACCTTCTGATGGGTGATGTAACTGGTCTAGATTTGTTATCTCACTGAAGTCCTTATCTGGACAATACGTGGTGAGAGACAAGGCTGGTGAGATAACAGGAGTGGTACAATTAGTATTAATTAACCTAATACATCAAGAATACATGGTGTACGTTGTTTGTTTGACAAATCCTAGCTGCTTGCTCCAGAATTAAAGTGTAAACAGTTTAAAGTATCACACTGCTTCTGAGAAGAAGTAATCACTCAATTTCAGATGCTAAAAAAGAAACTAATAAAATGGGAGGAAGGAAAATAATGAAGTAAAGAGGAGTGAAATAAAGATGTGAAAGCATTTAAAGAATCATGTGTTCTTTTAATATAAGTACCTGTTTCCAAGAATTAAGAATTTAAGGTCCCCTATAATTTAGTAATGTCACATGTTGAGCTATGTCACTCTGACCTCATCCTTACTATATATTCAGCCCAGAATGTGCTATTTACCTTTTGCAAAATAGCATTGTTCAAGTTATTACATTTGCCAGTGCAGTACTACAAAGTCTAAAGTACAACTTAACTTAGCAAACATTGAGTAAAATTGAAGTGATTCCAAAGATTACAGACGGACTGCAGCCAGCGGCAGATATAATGTGCATGCAGCTTGGCTTAGATATTTATTTGTTGTCGTTATTTGATCCAAAGGACTAATCTCAACTCTGACATCAGATAACCAGAGGGGTTTTCTTCCAGAACACTAGCATCAGAAGGGCTTCATAAATAGTCTGGCGCACAATTAAACCGTTTGGAGATACTAGGTAAACTTTCCACTCTGATGCCGAGTCTACTCTTCCTGACATCCGAGTGTACCTTTGGTGAGTCTCGGGTTTTTTTAGTAGGTCAAGAGCTCTAAGCCTTAAATGAAGCAGGCTGTACCAGACACAGATTTTCATCACCAGTGGGATCACGACCTCAGAGTCTGTATTGAATTTAAGTTTAATACTGTAATGGATGGGACTTGTAATAAAAATTGCTAGATGTTTTGTAGATGAGTAATAAAGAGCAGATCAGAGTACAGGACTTCAAGAATCCTCAGTGCCAAAGAATTTCAAACAACACTGAATTTACATTTTTGGATTGTTTTTGTGGTTTGGAAAGCTTATAATAAAATTCAGGCCATGGCCATTATTTAAGGACTTTGCTACATTTTTTGACACTTTCTTAGTAGCTTAACAGGTAGTTTGCATAAAATGCTAGTGCCGTTACATATCTGTTTGTGCAGCTAGGAACACGGTGGTGTTCCTTCTGTCCTGATGTATCACTTAAGTAGAGATAAAATAGTGATTACACTTACTCTTTAGGACCATAGCCTTGGATTTACTTTCAGCTCTTGCTACATATGTAACGGTGTTGGCAGACTCATTTAAGTTCTCTGAGGATACCAGTACTTGCTGCTATGGTTACTCTGACTTTAAGTGGAGTTTTATTTTACAGTCTTGTCATTAACCTGCTCGTCTTTCACCAGCACTAAATATGAGCAATCCTGTTATCCCAGTAGGGAAAAAAAAAAAAAAGAAAAAAAAGAAAAGGTAAAATGTTTGAAAAGAGCATTAGCTGCTGTATGGCGTTTTTCTGTGGTTGTGATTACCGATGTGGAGGTTCCCCATCCGTACAAAGTACGCAGGTCGAGCAGCCGGACTCACTGTGTGTAAGGATTTCTGGAGATGCATCTGTTCCTTTCACCGTTCCCAGAGAAGTGAAAAACTGCCGGGGTGGCTTCACAGCAGGGTCAGCGTGCCTGCGGCCGAATCTCCTTCCAAAGGGGAGATGGCCTGGTGCAACTTTGGAGAAGCACGCCGTGTGTTGCAAGGGCTCGGTGATACCGTTCCTTTTCTGGGAAACACAGTGTATTTCCCTACGTTATTTAATGCTTGATCCCAAATTGTCAGTTGCCAAGGCTCCCTTCCATGGGGCTCCCAGGAAAGTCATGGTGAGATTGATGATTTAAATGGCCTTTCAAGGGCCGGTAAAATTAAGGATCTCAGTTATTGAATTTGATCTGGAGTACGAGTGACAATGAAGCCTTCAAAATGGCACAGGAGAAATGAAATAAAACACTGATGTGGAAATAAAGGTTCTGCAGACATCAAAAAAAAAAAAGTGATTAAATCTTACTAAAACACAGCAAGTTCTTCTAAAACAGATGCAGCTTCCTTGTACTGTATGGAAAGTTACATCTCTTGTTATTTCTATTATTAGTATTATTAATTTGCTATGTTCTGCACCATATTTTGTGTCAGCAGTCACACTAATCGAAAACCTGAAGTAAATAGTTATTAATTATTCCAATAATATATTGCATCATAAGTATACATAATTCTTGAATAGTAACAACAAGCCTAAGAAAGTAACTATCTTAGATGCTGCATGAAATCACAAAAGACAAGGGCACATTAAGATCACCAAGGAAGAGGGGGGAAAAAAACCCCTGAAGTTTTCAGTGTAAACTTGAGTAACGATGACCTTTAAAAAGTTTTCTGAAATTTGTCTGCACTCAGAACAGACATCCTGTGAGTCTATCATGCAGTTCGTTATTTTACTTCTCCTTTCCCACCCTCTGTCCATATACCTTTTCAGCTCTTGAAAAATGCCAATATAAATGTGCTGTGAATTGTGTGTGCCACATAAATGATCCTTTTCTTTTTATCCTTCATTAGGACATTGTGATTTATAATGACCAGCTATTCTGCATTATGTCAATTATACCAGAATGGTGGCATTACTCTTTGGATTGAAGCATAGGACAGATACTGGTAATACAAAGTACATTTTGCTTGGCAAATACTGCTGAAGAATAGCTACGTCCTCCTTTGGGAAGTATCAGCAAGACTGAAGTGAGAACTTAGGAAGCTCTCCTTTCAGTTTTATAATATTCCAGTCAAAAACAGGTCGTAGGGTTTTGTGATAAAACTGTAGCCTATATTATGAAAAGGTTTGGAAGAGGCAGAAGAGAATTTATTGTGACAACTTTTAGGGAGCTGTTCTGTGGAAGATGCAAAAGACTCCTGGAAAGGCGTACTCTGCTGGTCTTCGTGCTCTAGAAGGAAGAAGCAGAGACCTATCTAAGCCCCTTTACTTCTCTACTGAAAAAGACCTGTGCATGCAGCGCACGGTCATTCATACTTCTCTGGAGTAAAGCAGGGATGGATTTGCACATGGAGTACATGAAAAAGAAGTTTTCTTGCATTTTGGATTGAAAGGGAAAGGTTGCTTCAAGCCAGTTGTACTGACAGAGTTTCAGAGCAGCTACTTGCTACACCAGAAAGAGTCTGAGAGGTGAGGACCTCTGCAATCTGGAAGTGGCGTTGCACAGTTCCCCACTGAAATCCAAGACGAGGAACAGAATTCTGCTTTCAGGAATCTAATCTTGCTTTTCAACAGCTACTCTGTAGCTGTCATGTTTTGATGATAATGAATTCAGATGGCAATCGGTACGTTGGTCAAAAAGGGACAAAAATGTTGAGAGGAGCCAGTTCTGATGAATGCTGTGTGAAAGATGGGAAAGGTCTTAGGCCATTAGTGATGACTGATGCTGTAGGAGAAGCATATAAATGATGTACTGAAGTAATCCATTAGGGCATAATATGAAGCCCCTCTAGACCTGAGAAATATATCACCAATCAAATTTCTTTTGAAGGTCTTCTCTTTACATAGCAAGGAGGACTTGATGGGAATCCCTGTCAAGTCTCCACTTGATATACAGTGCTTAAATGTTGCTGGATGTTTTAATCTGCAGACATTATCAGATTGGGAGTGGTAATGTTTTGGCTGTTAGTGGAAAGGAAAGCTTGTTATTGATATTAGACTCTTTTTAGTTGTGAACATAGGTGGTTTTGATTTGGTTTGCTTTAGAAGAATAGTTCTGAGATATTTAGAGAAGCATGACACAAGGTCGTGATCAATTTCAACAAAATTATTTCATGATTTAAGACAGCAGGAGAGCCTAATGTGCAACCCACTTTACTTTGTTTTCTTGAATAAAAATGAACTGTTGAGAAGCAGAGGCTGAAGTTTCTGATGACTCCTGTAAATCATCTCAGCCTTCAATGGCACACGGCAGCTTTCAAAGGAGAATAACAGTCATTTTTTGCACTTGTTTACCTATTAAAGTCAAGTCCTGCGGGTGCTGAGTGGAACCTGTCCTGAAGCATTTGTATGCCCTTTCATGGAGATACCGTCATCCACGCTGCCTCCCTAGGTGAATTTAGAACCAGAAGAAAGGGAATATCTATTCTATCTTGATTTGACTTCCTAGTTTGTCAGGGATAGGTGGGTAAACTTTGCCCAACCAACACACCTGATGCAGTCAATGGGACATCTTCACTTGTCAAATGCACATGACCTTGGTGCTTGGCAAATGGAGGGGTAACTCTGCCTGACTTCTGAAGTCAGAGTGGACTTCAGATACTGCGCAATATTTTTCAGATTCCAGTCATAAAGTGTAACAGTCATTTTGTGTCTGTCTGCCTGTTCACATTAGAAGTTCCCCCCTTCTTGATTCATTCTGTGTTTTTAGGAGTTAGCTTAGTTCAATCCTAGCATCATGCTGCCAGGAACAGGCATTCATTGCCCTTCCCCACTGACTTGGTTATACCTGTTTTCCTGTGGGCTAGCATGTTCCATTCAGTATTTTGGATATCCCAGCTACCCATGTATTAACATATGGTGTCCAAATACTGTAAATGCTTTGCTTAATTTGGCATATTTGAAGTAAATATATTATTTAGCTGATAAGTTTCACTTTATCTGCCTGTTTCAACCTGTATTAGATTTTCTTGCGTTAAGACCACCATGAAATCAGATGAAGCTGGTGTCTTATTTTTGGTATGTTGCATAATCTGAGGTATTTAGTCTATTTAAGAAATTGATACAGCATGTGAAACTGTATCATGTGCACATAATAACATAGAGTAGAAAATGAGATGCAATTTGGTACACAGGTTCTTTATATTTTCCATAAGAAAGGAGTATAGAAAAATCCTGCTTTTCACTTCTTTTGAGTTTTATCTATTCTTCTGCCTTCATCCCATTTTGCATGCCTTATACAATATTTCATTGGAACAATCAAATATTAAATCTGAAGGAGGGTAAGGAATTATGTCTTCCATTATGGGCCCCTTAATATTTTCATTTTCTGTCCTTTCTAACCACGAGTCATCTTTAAAGAGCTATGTGGTGGATGGGTTAAGGAATCAGTAAAGACATTGGGGCATAAGTATATTTTCTGTCTGGCCATTTCATCACTACAGAGCCAAAAGAGAGAGGTTGGGACTATGAATCAATGGAAATATGATCTGGATGTTTAACAGGGAAAAAAATAATACAAAAGATGATCTTGTCTTAGTAGACGTGTTTCAGTAGGAG
This sequence comes from Aramus guarauna, assembly GCA_013400195.1. Classification (NCBI taxonomy): domain Eukaryota; kingdom Metazoa; phylum Chordata; class Aves; order Gruiformes; family Aramidae; genus Aramus; species Aramus guarauna. The sequence goes on along the minus strand of VXBL01006287.1, from coordinate 2,747,662 downwards.
CCATAAGCCTCCAGCTGTCCTCTGGCCTCAATTTTATGTAAGTCAAAAGCCAGTTTGAGAAACATATGTTGATTGCAGTAATGACTGGTCAGAATGCCTTTAACCTGATTTTATGCCGGGTTTTATGCTCTCAAGAATTTTATCACAAATATGACAATGTCTGCGTATAACAACTCATAGTGCAGGAGCGCATTGATGCCTTTTTTTTTTTCAGCTGGTAGAGCTACATATCTTCAAAAGTTTCCAGTGCAAGCTAGGATGAGTTTGAAACCTCCTTCAGTAACAGTGAATTTCATGCATTTCTTGAACCTATGATTCGCTGCTAATGGTCCACAGTTTCCTAAAAAATGAATAATGAGCTGATGGGTTTGGGGGAAAAGTTGTGGTATTTAGAAGGCTTTGCTTAGAGAAATCTTTTTTTTTTTTTTTTCTGGCCAAGTTAAATCAAACCTGCTGTGGATAGCAAGAAGTTTGATCTAGAAGCTGGTTTACTTTTTTTTTTTTTTTAAATAAAATGCTTGCTTAGTGGATGTTTTAGAACACAGATGTGAGACTGAGAATAATGCATGCATATTGTTTAATATTGGTTTCAAATTTTTTCTTGATTGCTTGTCATGGTTTAACCCCAGCCAGCAACTAAGCACCACACAGACATTTGCTCACTCCTACGGTGGGATGGGGGAGAGAATCAGAAGAGTAAAAGTGATAAAATTCATGGGTTGGGACTNTGTGAAGAAAATTAACTCTGTCCCAGCCAAAGCCAGCACATTGCATAAGTTATATGACCATTTTTTCCTTTTATTAACAGCTGTCATTTTTTTTTCTTTCACATATATTCTAGGTAATATCACATCTGTATAAATCAATATAATAATGACATCATGTATGTATATTATTATTTAACCATTGCTCTCTAGGGCATAGTTATGTCTGTCATATTTTATAGAGAGTTTCTGTAGACTGTTATAATCATTACAATCTGTTCTGTGGAAAAACCCTGCAAATCAGCATTTTCTTGGTATTTCAAGTAGTAGTGGTGGCGTAGTAGTAAATAGTAACAGAATCTCTGAATAACATGATCCTATAAGCATTGCAGGAAATAATATATGAAGAATATGCAACTAAAATACTGAATAGATGAATAATCTTTATAGAAGATATTATTGCAAAGACTTTTTCAAGTCATCTAGCATGAGAGCCATCCGTGAATTTATGCCTGTAAATGCAAAAATATTAATATGCACTGATGTCTTTTGGAAACCTGTCAAATGCGTATTTTGTGCTGCCTTGAATTATTTTGTATGTATATTAAGTAGGCATCAAATTGTGCTTAAATCAAAGATAAATGATTGCTGGTTTGGATGCCTTTTTCTGGGAACTGCCCAAAAAGGAGGATGAAATTGGAAGTTGTATGCAATCATGTTTCCCCAATATACAATGATCTAAACCTTAAAATATATAAATCTTCTTTTGGATGATATCTGGTCAGAATGAACTCTCTTAAATATTCCTTCTAGCAAAATTATTTTATAAATCAGATACAATTTATGTTAACATTGATGTGATGAACAACATTTTGTAGATCTCTTCTCAACTAATATTCACTCAATTTTTTCAGAGGCCCCAAACATAAAGAGGACACGAGACAAATAATCTTAGCATTGTTTGCCCCATTTCACATCATTATCTTAATCTGTCAAGGCATTGTATGCTGAACATTGTGCTCAACTTAGTTTAATCGCAGGAATAACTTGTGCTGACCTTTACCACATTAAAATCCTTTCCCGTTCATGATATCATCTGTTAAGGCAGGTAATATAACCTAGAATATGTGCATAAGATTTTTTTTTCTTTTTCTGTGTCTAGTGTTCTACTTAATTACGTTCTTGCTTTAGTGCATTAAAAACTTATAGATTTTTTTCAAAATGTATTGATACTATCCAAACAAATGTGAGAACTTCTAGCCACAGTCATGTTTAATCACTACATATCACAAGCTGTCTCATTTTCCAGCTTGTGGAAGGATGGCCAAACTACAACTAAGAGGTAACCACCACTTTTTGCTTTTGCACATGATAGTTGCAGCTTTAGCATAAACTGTGAGGAAAAAGGGAGGGTAAAATCTTGATTGGGTAGTCCACAGGCAGAACAGTTTGAAGATTTCTGAGCATCAGATTTCTTCTTGCATTTACAGTACTTTGGTCAACTCACTAAATAAGTAATTATCTAATTATTTAGTGAGTTGACCACTACATATCAAATGAGTGTTTTGTTCTCAGAAAGTTCAGACAACACAACTGAGAATCTGCCCCTCCCAAATGCTTGGAATAAAGTACGTTGTTCCCTAAGGTGCGCTAACAGTAGTTACAGAAGGAGCATTGCTAATGAGCAAATCCATATTTATGTGCATTTGAGTCACATGGTGTTTTTTTAAAATAAATCCATGAAGAACCAGATGTAGAAGATATAATATGGGCTTTAAATTGTGAGTCATAACTGTGTAGGCCATGGAGGTCTGAGAAGATTCCGTGAAGACAATGTTGATGTCAGATTTTAACCATGGTCATATAAAAGTGAGAAGAACAATTGATAAAGTGTCAGAGATAGAGATGCCCAGTGTGAAACTCTTTTGGATACCTCTTTCACAAGCTCCAGAAAATGTAAAATGCAAAATATAGAATATGTCCTGCCCACAACTTCTGGCAGCCTAACCAGTACGGACATCAGTAGAGAGGATGTGTTTGGACATCAGCCGGAGAAAAAGAAAGGAAGACTGTGTGGGTGGAACGGAGAAGAATTGAGCAGCTGGAATTTAATACATTTCTTTTGGAAATGCTGATTATCAAATGATATTAAGGAATTGCCTCTTCTACTTGGAAGACAATTTGTCTTGACAAGCCCTTTTAAAGAGAGCATGTTAAAAGCACGAGGGAACTGAACCATTAAGAAAGGATACTGTATGTGAGGGAACGTATGCAGTGCTTAATATGGCACCAGTGTCTTCAGTCTTTATTATTATCTCAAGACCTTTTTTCCTCTCTCTCTATTGTCCGTAAGAAATATCTTTAGAATCCTAAGACAATGGGACTCTAACTGTGGATATTCAACAATTAAAACAAAAAGTGATTTAGCTTTGCATCCTGCCAGAGTAGCTGTTTTCTTCAACAGTACTTTCTTAAGGCTCCTTCCAAATATTCAGGGTGTTTCTGAGCTGTTCATATAAGGCCCTAAGATGAGTCATGAAAACATAATCAGGATGTTTCCAGGATGCTGAGATTTTAATAAAATTCAAAGTGCATCTTGCTCACTTCTTCCATCCAGATCAAATGTTTCATTTCAGCTTCTCGCAACCCAAACTGTTTCATATAGGTCTATCACTGCTGTTGATTATACACTCTTTTCTTGTGTTTATCATAAAATGAAAGGGCTGATGAGAATGTTTGGTATAGATGCAGAGCTGCCAACTGGAAATGTTGAAAAGCGATGGTTGTCAGCAACAAGCTTTAGTTACTTCCCTTAGGATAATTCCCCACATCACATTGACAGGACATTTCTGCTGATGCTCAGTCTAAATATTAATGTGCTAGCCTTACTTCTTGTCATACCTCCCTCTGATACTCTACATTATTCCTGGGTGTCTACACCTTTTGAATATATGCACTGCTGCTGTTTTCCATTTTCATGACTTTATTCCTTTGTTGATGAAAATACTTGGCCTTCTGTTTCATGGAGAAGGTCTAAAAGATTCAACATTTGCAAAACTGAGTGTTTTCAAAGCCAGTTCTAGAACATTTGTTGTCTGAAAACTAGTAAATTCCACACCCAAAACTCCTGCTCCTCCTGTTCTCCAAACAATGAATGGAACATAGCATAGCAAGGCAATTGGTTAAAGGCTATAAAAATAGATAGAAAGTAGCCTCATCTTTTTGCCTTAATTTTTGAATAGAGTACTGTGCACCTCTTTGGTATATTTTATTTTTTTCCCCAATTCAAAGATAAAAATTGGAATAATCATGACAAGTGTGGATCCTTGAATATATAGCGGTTTTTTCATTGTCAAATATTGCCTCTGCATGCCCTTCTATGTTCCATATTTGCAAAAACTCATGCCATAAAGATGACTATCTTTGGATGTGTGTACTTGCGTGAGTCTGTAAATTGTTTATTTTCTCAGTGGGAGTTCACTCAGGACACTGAGGAGCTATTTCCTCCTAATTAGTTCCCCAGATTCCTCTTATAAAAAAACCACCTTAGGCTTCAAGGAGTCTGTTTGAGGTCATTATTTTCTTGATAAATGTACTCACCACCACTCCAGATTTCCCAGAAGGGAGACTGCAGGGTAGAAGAATGTTGTGTTGCACGTTATATTCCATGATTGGTTCAAATTACTCAATTTACCCAGTATTTTCAAAAAACAATCCTAAATCATCAGTCAGCTCCATACTACTTCCAGTGCTGATGCCAGACAGTCATTTTCCCTCAGAGCATCATTGAACACGAGCTCTCCTCAGCTTGTTTCATACTTTGATGAACTAGATGGCTGCAGGGACTGTACTGAGATTTGAGATGTTGCTAGTTGTTTCCATTGCGGATAGCTCTGTAGGAAAGGAGTGGACAACACTGATTTTACTCATACTAGGCAGTGATTATTGACTTAAAATTTACCATCATATTTTACCAAACCACTGTGAGATGTCATCTTGTCAGATAGGTGTGCTAATGCAAGGTGCTTTATCTTGTCTAGTCTTTGAAAGGGAATCTACAACCAAACCTAAGATAGTGCTGAAAGAGGTTGCCATTTCTTTAGCATGCGCTAATGAGACAAGCACCATTGTTTTGGTCTTGAGATCAACAAATACTTCCTCAAAAAGAAAAGCATATCCTTCATTTAAGACTCAAATTTTAACTCCCTCTTGCATAAATGTGTTCATTTTCACCTGTCACAAAACCTTTCATGCTGTGTATCTTGTGATTATTACATTGTGCTCATTCCTTGGTAATTGCTCACCTCTACGATTCAGCATTGTCAAGCACGGAGTTGTGTTTTCATTTATTCTGTAGGTGCTGAACTCAATCCAACAGACTTGTAGGCTGCTTGAAATACTGGGCTTAGGTTCCCACAGCCTAGATCCCATCTACATCCCAGTGTTTCCTTTTGGCTTTCGCAGGTGCTAAGACAGTTGGGTAGACCGGGCACCGCAAGTTAAGTAGAATTACGCATGTGAAACACTGGACTGTAGCAGGTATATTTAAATGTCTCTACAGATATAGTCTTATTCGCATCTGTGCCAGCCTTACCGCATAATATTTACGCACCAAAAGGCTGTGCAGTGCGGTAGAGCTGGCTGCATAGCAGCAGTGCCCGTCACCCAGGACTGCTTAACCACAGGGAGTTGTGGAAGGAGGCAAATACCACCCTGAGATAATTCCCCCTTTGCAAACAAATGCCTCTTAGCCCCTCTTCAATTTACACAGTCTTGAAAAGATAATATTCCAAGTGCTGGGGAAATATTTTTGGTTTATTTCAGTGGAAGTTTGTTTGACTAAAGCCTGATTAAAGGCCTGAAGGTATAATAGAAATAAACTTTTCTATTGATAGGAAATGCACCCTTTTAAATCTTGTGATTATGAAAATATCTTACAGACATGTCTCTTATGTTTGCAATCATAAGATATGTGAGTTTACAAGCCTTTCCTGCAGTCTCTGAATTGCATGTGTGCAACACAAGCCCTGCATCATTATAAACACTAAGAAGACTTATGAATAAAGAAAACGAGAAGCTGAGAAAAACAGATACCGTGCAATTTGTACATATTATTTAGTATTGAACTGCACCCATAATGTAACATTAGATGCCTTATTATATTCGCCCACCTTTAGAAACAAGCTGAAGCAGCAGCGGTGGCCAGCTCAGGCGTGTAGGAAATGCAGCCACACTGACTGCACCCTCTACTGGCTGATGTACAGACCACAGATGGGTTTCACTGATTTTTTTATTTTATTTTATTTTATTTTTCTCAGCCTGGAATAATAATAATTGCCAGCAAAAATTTTATAACATCGTTATTAAAAGTAATAGGAAATTTGGGTGTCCTATTCTTCTGCGATAGCAAAGAAAGAGAAAGGTCTGAGAAACAGAAAGCTAATTAATTCTTTCATCTTGCAGGAGAAACTATTTGCTGAGAGCCACTGTGCTCACTTTCTCTGGTAGGGGAATGCCAAAGTTTGCCACACAGAAAGAGATTAAGCTGTATTGTGCTTCTTCTGAATGCTAGAGACATTGTTCATTAAGTTCTGTAAATGCCAGATGGGGAAAAAAAATAGTATTCTGCAACCAACACCTTCTAGAAATTTGAAAATTAAAATTCAAAGTCATGTCTTTCTGGGTGTGGGATTCAGTTTAGCCACAGGTAGGTATTACAAAGTATTTGTATAGATTTAACATTCAGATGGTTCTAGCAGATTTTGTATAAAGAACAACTGAGATTTCAAAGTCTGTGTAGAGTGCATATTGTAACATGACCATAGTGTATAGAGGATAATATATTCTCCTGGGTTATGACATCAATTAAATAATAGGCTTCTAGGATACTGCAGTTTCTTAATTGCCATTTCCTCCTCTTTTCTTTTATTCTTTTTCTCCCCTGTCTGCCTACAAGGAAGCTAGCTAAGGCTTCCTGAAGTTGTATTTTTTTGTCATAGCAGGCAGCGGTATCTGCAGGTATGTTGCATAGACCAGAGGTGCTGTTTGTGTCTCCAGTTTTCCAGTGGGACTGGACAGGCAGGTGCTGTAGGTCTGGCACTATCGTGTGTCCGTATGTGCAGCCAGAGACACAAAGGCACGTGATCTAACGTGCACCCATTACACAGCTAGAATGAAAAATTTTGTTGTTGTTACTCTGCTATTAAATCACTAGAATAACTAGATTTTACAGGAACGATATTAATGGGCTGTAGATAATGGCTTGGTTATACTACAGTGAGGTTTTCAGAAATCACAAGTGATTTGATCTGCCTTCAGTTTACTTTATTATAAGTAACTGCATTTTCAAAAGGATTAATGCCTCCCCCTCACTTGCTAAAGATGACATTTTTCAGGTCCCTCAGTTTAGGACCTCTTTAGGCATCTCTGCATTGCCAATTCTGTACTCTGTTTTGTCTGTGTGTTCTTACCTGTACGAGTCAGTTTTGTGTGGTTTGTCTTTGCACAGTGAATCAGATTTCCAGACATCACAAGCTTTAAAACTTACTAGGATAAGCAGGTGAATGTATTACTGTTTGTACAATAGTATTTTTATATTGATACTATCTCCTGGATTTGCCATCCCTATTGAAGCTGATTCATGCCTGCAGAACATAGGAATGTTTCTTTTCTAGAGATGTTTTTCTATTAGTTCATTATTTTCTGATGCTTATTGTAGCAGAATTCCATAAACACGGTAGAGCGACTCCTCCACAAAAACAGTTTGTCCCACACAACTCTCTCCGGCGCCTGGCCTCTTTCAGACGTCTCTCAATGCCCCGTAGCAACACGGACCCGCCGCTGCACCTGCAAACGACTGCGCCTGTCGGTGCCAAACAGCTGGGGCTGGCAGAGGCGGCAGCGCCGGGGCAGTGCCAGAGCAGGGCTGTGCGGAGCAGCCGGCTGCTCCAGCTCTTGCCTCTTGACCTCCCTCTCCTCCCCTGCTCAGGAATCCCTAGCCTCCTTCCTCTTCCTCCTCCTTGGTATGGGAAGATTGTCTCTGCCCTGGCGATAGAAAAATCAAAATGGATTAGATAGAGTTAAAAAAATAGGAAAGATAAAATAGGCTGCCCAAAGTCTCCACCCGGTCACTGGCAAAGCCCGAGCAGGGTCTGCCCCTGACTGCCAGCCCGGTACCCAAACCCAAGACCACACCAGCCTCTTTCAAATGCAGCTCACGTAGACCAGGTTGGAAGGGGTTTACTGCTGTTTAAGACTGTTTTCAAACTGCATCTTTTTTCAGTTGTCAGGAATTAACTGGGACTGCATGAGTTTTAATTAATGGATCATATTATTTGGTGCATCTTAAAAAAAAAAAAAAAAATTCAAGAAATATCTTTGCAGTGTTTGGTGCTCTTGGCCAGTAGCCATAATGACAGCCAGGCTAATTATATCGGTCACCAAGTTATCAGTGCAATCGTAACTGGAGGCAAACAGACGCCAAGAGAAACTGGTAGTAAAATCATGATGTATTTCACAATCATCTTATTACTGGCTGATTTAAATAAGGACCTAAAATGCTTTATCAGTACTGAGGGAGTGTCAAGGTTTCAGCAAGTCTTAATTCACAGATGTTGAAGCTTTTCTTGCTAACGGAAACTGGCTGGTGAAAAAGTAAAAGGTATTCCTCAGTAAATGCATGCAGAAAACAGTGTAGTTTTTTTACTCACAAATGAATCATGGAATCATTTTGGTTGGAAAAGACCATTAAGATCATCAAGTCCAACCGCTAACCTAGCGCTGCCAAGTCCACCTCTAAACCATGTCTCTAAGCAACACATCTACACGTCTTTTAAATACCTCCAGTGATGGTGACCCCACCACTTCCTTGGGCAGCCTGTTCCAGGGCTTGACAACCCTTTTGGTGAAGAAATTTTTTCCTAATATCCAATCTAAACTTTCCCTGGCACAGCTTGAGGCCGTTTCCTCTTGTTCTATTGCTTGTTACTTGGGAGAAGAGACCAACACCCAACTAGCTAGAATTTCCTTTCGGGTAGTTGCAGAGAGCGATAAAGTCTCCTTTCGGCCTCCTCTTCTCCAGGCTAAACAGCCCCAGTTCCCTCAGCCGCTCCTCATCAGACTTCTGCTCAAGATGCTTCACCAGCTTCATTGTCCTTCTTTGGACATGCTCCAGCACCTGCAGTCTAGATGTTCGTTTTTCTGCTGCAGTTAGGTATCAGGAAATAATAAAAATTTTCTGATGAGGTTCCTCTAACATCAATTTTGTTAGATCAGAGATGAAGTTGGTCCATAGTTCTCTGTCTCTTGCTTACTGGGTCTAAAAGAATATAAATCGTATGTAATAGTGACTTAGAGTACCAATATCTACTGGGAACATCCCCATACTGCTACATCAGAAGTAGTATACAGTATGTACCCTAATTAAACTAATTTAATTAAAAAACTAGAAATAGGTTGATTTTCACATGGTGTAAACAGAAAACTCTTCATATAAATGCTTTTTGTAATTAAAAAAAAACAAAAACAAACAACAAAAAAACCAAACCAAAATAATCTATCCCCATGCTTTCCTTTATTTGGTCACTGCAAACCAAGGTACTGGTAGATTCTGATTTCAAAGACTAACTGAAATTTTGGGAAGGAACAAAGTCATAAAACTCTTGTGGACTAAAAGTATTCACAGCCACATAAACAAGGAAATGGATTTTATAATTAATTCAGAGTTCCCTGGCAAGCGCAGTGTTGTAATGTGTTGTAATCTACTGATTAAGTTCCAGTAAGAACACTGGCAATGGCTTGCTTTATCAATATCAGTCCTTTAACAGCACCCGAAAGAACCTGAAATTCTGAATGTCAGAACAACCACGGGTGGACTGCGCACATCTGAGCATCTAGTCAAGACGGGGCAACTTCTAGAGAGGGGTGAGTCTGTAGGAATGGGGTTTGTGTCATCCTTGGGCCCTGCTTGCGTCCTCTTTCCATGTCCTCAGGCGCTGTGGTTTAGAAACACTGTACTTTAAAGAAAATCACTGGTGAGAAGTTCAGGTTGAATGGGGGTTTGAAACCTTCCAGCAAAACTTTTAATCCAGTAGGATTCTACTTCATAGAATGCTTTGCCATCTATCAGACCATTGGTCATGGCTGTTAATTAAATGGAAATGCAATCTAGAGTGCAGAGATACAACATAGCCAATTAAATACTCCAGTACAAGGTGCTAATGATAAAAAGCTAATGTCAGCGAGGACAACCTGTATGATGTCAGAATACAAATCCTACCAGATGACAAAATGTGGATTCCTATCACGGGCCAGGAGGAAGAGAACCACTGACCCTGACCTCTGAAGTCAGGCATTGTGGAGGAGGTGGTGGCAGGGACATCGGGGATGTGAGCACAGGCTTGGGGACTTTTGTGGAATGCAGTTGAAATTGAAACCCTTAGACTACATGCATCGTATTTTCTTGTCTCCTGATATATGAAGATCTGGCCATTCCTGGGCAATAGAGTATTTTGCCATACAAGCAAAGCATCATATTTTTTTTTTTAAATGTGGTTGTTTTAGTTTCAAAGAACAATATTAAAGCAAATGATGAGTGTCTGAAGTGACTGAGGCACTGCCAGTCTGTTGTATCTTTGTGAAGAGCTTTAAAGGCTACGCTGTGAAGAGGGATGGTGTCTTTAAGTGCCTCTCTTCTTGGCAAGGTTAAACCAAATGAATGGCAACAACCAAGCAGTCAGAGCAAACTAAAGCAGCTTATAGACAGGCATTATAATTTCATTAAAGTTTTGACAGTCAGGGACAATCTAGAGAATATAAACGGAGAGAGGTGAGTAATCTTAAGTAAGTTTCATGAAATCAAAGAAAATATTTAATGATGTTTCTTGCAAGAAACAATTTAATGAGCTATCTTGAGACAAGCAAATTAATGAATATTTAGAATTTATATGTAAACGATTCCACCTTTTCTACCTATTAGAAAGGTTAATCTTTTTTCTTGAGAAATACAGTCTGATAAAATATATCTTGAAAGGAAAACATATTACTATCTTAAGTTATATCTTTCAATAACTCATGAAACTTGTCACACAAAAAAACTTTCTTGCCATTAATGCTTTGGGTGCATACCTTACATACCTCAGATACCTATTTTAGCTTGGATTGCTAGTTAGTAGCTTCTTTCTTTTTAAGTTTTGATTGGCAGTTTTGACCTCTTTTAGAAGTTAGGTGCTTAGGTGAGGGTTGTAGGAAGGTCTTCCTGCTCTTAAAACAGAGAAAGTGGATCAGAGTTAAATTTTAGAATATTGCAGGACATGGGATTTCAACATTTCCATGGATTTTTCAGTCCATGGAAATTCATCCCTTTTTCTTCCCATTATTTTAGTAAATGTAGATAACACATCCCTGCCAAGACTCAGCCAAACTAAGTATTAACTGATGCCATCCTTTAAAACAGTTTTGCATTCCACAGATTTTCATAGAAGTGTAGTTTCTTGGCATGCAGCATATTGAAACATACGTAGCAAAGTTCTAATTGACTACAAGCTCTTCTCCCCCTTCTTTCAAACAAGTCTAAACACTCTATACCTACGTATGTATAATTCCTATTTGAATATATGTGTATGTATACATAAATGTGCGTATAGGCCACTTAAGTCTTTTATGCAAGGACATACTGGATGTAGACTGAATCAGCGCCAGAAACTATAGTTGTAATACAGTAGTATCAGTCCTTAGGTGGTGTTACTACCACATTTACGTTCAGGCACAGTTATTGCTATCACATCTCAGTACAAGAGATTAGCCTTGTTCTTTGTTCTCCCACCCCTATATCCCTTCCTAGACCTGCTCTGTTGTCCTGAATGTTTTCTGCAGCTGAAGACAAATCTTGTTGCTCCCCACAAGCCAGTACTCCTCTTTCCACAGCAATATTTTGGATGAGAGGAGAGCTGTTGTACCACCAAGGTCCGTGGAGGGAAGAAGGAAGGAGAAATGCTGAAGTGCGGAGGAGGGCGGTAGAGTGAAAGACAGTAGGAAAGTTTGGGAAAGGGACCCCAACCTTGGGGACAGGCCAGAGCAAAACTGATGCTATGTGTGAACTGATGTGACATATCACTGCTGTGAGAGGGAGTTGAAAAAAATCTTAATGTGCTCAGACAACAACTTTGTGTCAATTCTGCACAAGTGAAGATGAGTTTAGGATCAGGTGGAGGCTTGATGGCCAAAGGTGGGATTATAGCAAATTGGATGGAAAATTATCAGATCCACCTAAAAAAAAGAAAAATACGGTAAAGGGATAAATGGGTAGATTTTCCCACCTAGTTAGGAGGGGACAATACGCTGAAGTGGGTCTTGGAGGACTCCAGTGTGGTGTTCACGTGAAGGAAGAACATGGGGAAGATACATATATTTCCTCCTGTAAGGAGCGAGAGGAAAATCTTACACACCTGGATTCCAGAAGCTCATCAAGTGACAATAAGGGTGCAGTTATCTTATGTCACCATTATTTCTTGCTTTTCAGTGCAAAAAACAATCCAAAGATAAAACTAGTCCAGGCTTTGGTGCGGATGAAGAATGGCAGAATAGCTCACCTGGTGTGGCTCTCTTTGGAGATAGTTTTTAGGCTGTTGGTTGATCTGTGGCTGGTGGCAAGTGATTGGTATTCATATGCGCATTTTCTCTCTAGTTTTGAACCTTTTTTTTTCCCCCTGTAGTGTTCTCTTGAGAATAACGTAACAACATGCATAGGATTGTTCTGTCAGCAAAGAGTATGTTCTGTCGTATCTGAGAGGCATGTGCTTTCAGTGGCAGTGAAAGAGTTAAATTTCAGAGTACTGAAGGATTAATCATGGCGTATAATAATAATTGATACTTACCAGGTGAAAAATGTGCCCAGGACACAATTATTCCAGTACACAGAAATGTCACGGGATAAACTGCTGCCGTGTCTTGTCATTCCTGCCATGGACATTTAGATATGGATCCTCGCTGGGACTCAGAGGTGTAAATAGCCTGGTGTGGCTGGGACTGGCCTTTGCTCCGTTGGGATGTGCTCTCAGGTGAGGGGTGTAAAAGCTTATCAAATTATGGGGCACCTTCAGACCTTGCCTGGGGCTATATGCTTGGAAACATGAGTGGGTGTGCTGTGCTTGATTAGCGTCAATATTTTAAAACGAGGTGGATATTAACGCAACAGAATACGGATTTTTAACACAATGTGAAGGGAAATCTCTCCTAAAATAACGGGAGGTACTAATGAGCTCTGTACAAGAGGCTTAGCTCAGGATGCTTATAATCTTTTAGTGTGTGATTGTAGCTGTTCTTAAAAAATGAATAGACCTTTCAGAATTCAAAGGACTATTTTCCTTTCCCTTCTGATCTGGCCTTCCTTTCTCCCCACATACCTCGAGTTGTCAACTTTCATTCTCCACTGTGATCCTTGAGGATCCCGAGGCCGGGATCGGAGAACACTTTTTTTCCTCATTTAAAAATAGAAAGTAGGCAATGAAAAATAATTAAAAGATTTCAAGAAACAGCAGGGGAAAAAAAAAAACTCACATGTGTCTTGTGTGCAGACAGTGACAGTCTAAGATCATGGTTTCTTCCTAAATTATACTCCTGTGAAATATTTGAGTATTGCACACAGGTATAATTCAGTAAGAGGCAATAGCCTGCACGCACGCAGGTGTATACAGCTTTTTTATCCCACACTGGCAACACTTTATACCCCCAACCTACACAAGGGTGTACGTGCTTCATGCGGCTGCGTGGAGCCACCGGAGGGGCACCCCCAAACCCGCCTTCCCTGCCGCGGCACCTCCCTGCACCGCTCCAGGAGGGTCCCCCGGAGGTAGGGGCTGGCCGGGAGCGGGGCCGGGGCGGTGCGGAGCGGGGCCGGGGCGGTGCGGAGCGGGGCCGGGGCTGCCCGCGCTGTTCGTCGCGCCGCCGCTGGGGGTATCTTTGTACCATTTTTCATCCAGCAGCAATTTGGAGTGGAAACGTGTAATAGGGGAAAAAGCAGGGTTCTCGGCGGTTTTAGCGAGCCGCGCATCCAGGAGCCAAAAAAGATTAACACCCCTCCACACACCCCCCCACACACCCCCCCCGCAACACACACACGCACCCCTCGGGGTACCGTCGCGCCTCCGAGATCACCCGCCGGACATCAAGCGAAAGGGATTCGTCTGGAGGGCAATTTCGGATCGGGGGAGATCTATTGGATTAGTA
>VXBL01006287.1:2695267-2733023 GCA_013400195.1 Aramus guarauna | reverse complement strand
GGGCGGGCGGGGAGCCGGGATGGAGGGGGGGGCCGCCGGGCCGGGCTCAGCACCCCCACCACCCCCCCCGGCCCCGGGCAGGGCGGCTGCGGGGCCGGGTCGCGGGGCTGAGCCCGGGGGCGCGTTGCGGTGCCGGTTTACGAGCCGTGTGCGTGTGTCCGCGGGCAGGGAGATGCCATTGAGCTGCTGCAACTCGCCCGGGAAGCGGGGCTGGGGTGCGGGGCTGCGCGGGGGCTGCGCGGCTGCGGCGGCGAACCCGAGCGGTGCCTCGGGGGAGCTGCGCGGAGGCAGGANCTCTTTTCCTGACGATCGCACTAGAGCCTCATCTTTACATGCTGAAGGAAAATCAATTTTCAGCAGGTTTAATTAAAATTAATCAGTCAAATTACTTAATATTAATTGACTTATAATTAAAGCCAGAAAGTTACCTTGGAATCAGGAGAAAGGATGTTATCTCGAATCGTTTTATGGATGCATATGGTTCTAGAGCAATTACATTAAAATAATTGTTTAAATAAAACAAAACAGAGCTTGATTAAAGTGTTGCATTCTTGGTGCTGCAGGTGACACAATCTGGACAAGCTATTTTCTTCTGTAAATTTGCTGACCTTTTTAAGGAAAAACATTTTACTTTGACTCTGATTTTGCTTTCTGGAAGGCCAGTTTGTTTTAGCTCCAACAACTATGGCATTAAAAATCCACTAGTATAAAATGGAAATATATCTTATAGAAGCCATAAATATCAAAGTGAATGTTTTTAGCACATGTAGATGTTCTGTGAATTTGAAATTAAGCAGATTTTTTTTTTTCCCCCAGCATAAGAAATTGTTTTAGGAAATATTTTTTCCAGTGCTGCCATCCACTGTGGCAATATTTGCATTTATCCAGAGCCTTAGTGGGACCAGGCTGTACTGGTAAATTCGCAAAGATAATTCATATCTGAACCTATGTATTTATGACAATGGTCAAAATAACTTTTTCGTGCTCTCTTAAGACCTAGGTAGTTTTTTCAGTTTGTTTGTTTGTTTCTACAGTAGCAGAATTTTTGATGCATCTACAGACTATTGTTACTGGTAAAAGAGCAACACTGAGTTTTGGGACCTTTTCTCCTACTTTTTTTTCCTGAGCTGGCTTAATTAAAGCAAAGGATCTTTATGAAATTGCATGTACTTCATTACAGGTACTTGACAAGTGAAAGACCCATGTATGATATAAAAAAACATTTAAAAATAGAGCCCATTATTCAGGGCCCTGATTTTCAAAGATACTGATTCCCATTGACTGCACTGAGACTTGTGTGGGCTCAACAGCTGTAACACACAGCCCACTTTTGCATCTTTGAAATTAGGTTTGCAAATTGGGAGCCAAAAGCTAAATAGCTATGTTTGGAAATAGTGGTTGGGTGTTTGTTTGGTTTTTTTTTTTTTTTTTCTTCTTTTCCTTATTTCCCCCTCTTTATTTCTGGTGCACGATGCAGGGTTAAAGAAGGCTACTTCTTAGTTACTTTTGATAAATGACATCCGTTTTCTTGACTACAGCTACAGACTGCAGCAATGTTGCAAAAGCAGTTTGCAGTAGATGATTAGGGGGTCCTTAGATACAAATGAAGATATAATTTATTCTGTATATTGCATGTGAATCACATGCAGACTGTGGGAAGAAAAATGAGGCTGAGGATAATCATACTAAGTGTGCTGGGAAGCAGGATTTGGCTGAACACCTCTGTTTTGTGATTAACTGAAGTAGCAACGCAAGCCATCAGAGAGTGTTCAGGCTGTTTAAGGCTATAAGTTGTATAGAAGCGAGGAGAAGAGCTGTTGTCCTGATACTGCTTTGGTTATCTTACCCTTTTTTCTACAGTGGGGTAAGAAGATAATATCCTCGCTGTTGATACTTAAACATCCTTAACAAAGTGGGTTTGCTCTGGATTATTTGGCTGGAGGTGGAGCAGTCTGCTGTGGAGGGTTATTTAAAGACTGGGACAGAGCTGTAGGCAGATAAATTGATTTGCAAATGAATGGAGGATTTGAACATGGTAATGGTGGTAGTTTTATTTTTTATCAGTTTGCATATTTAATATCCACTGGCATACACACAAGCATAAACCACTCTAATTGTTCATTTGGAGTCTGGGGAAAAGAGAAGAACGCAGAGGCTTAGATATGGTCTCAGTTTGTAATGGATTGGCTTGCCTTTCTTTATTAAAAGCAAATATACATTCCTTTCTAATAGAGACGAGAAGCTGTATTACAGATCCTTGGCTAGCTTTGAATTATTTGTTTGATGTCATATTTATTATGTTTTTTTAATCACATGAAAAAGAAACTATTTAAAAATTAAATAGTGAAAAAGAAGGGCAAAAAGAGACAGACATTCTTTGAAAGCAAATAATGAAAACACAACATTTTGCCAGAGATTCAGTAGAAATCTTTGTAGATTTCTTTTAATAAAGAATGGGCAGTAATCAATCTGATCCAGTAAACAATGTAATTTCCAATTAGTCCCATATATCCATCCATGGTAAGTATGACAGGGAATGATAAAAAATAGATCCTGACTGATGAGGAAAGGCTGTTGTAAAAGCATATTTCCATTACTGTAGCCCTGTTTCTGAGCTCTGCATTATGAAGGAATGTATGTCTTCAGAGGGGGGTGCCTGCCCTGCTACTGCCCAGTCGTTGCAGAAGTTTGCACGGGAGGGAGGGAGTTAGAGAATGCAAAAAAAAAAAAAAAGAAAAAAAGAAAAAAAGAAGCTGATGGAGAAACTTCATCACGTATTGCATATTGGAAGCACATCCTGTAGTTTTAGTGACAAATGATGACATTACATTCCCCAGAATGACTACTGAATTAGCACAACTACAAGAGGATCGTGTGGACTTCTTGGTGACTCAGCTCCACGTTTCCACCTGCCTCTGAAGACCCCACATGTTTTCCAACAGACTTTGTTTTCATAGTTATTAATTGCTAGTTAATGACGTGCTGTGTATTATCCAGGGATAAAAATCGACTAGTTGGCTACTTAGTACCATGCTCAAGTTTTTCTGTGCACCCACTCTACCGTGCCACCTTTCACTAAAACACAAAAGGTGGTGTAAAGGGACACCATCTGCATGAAACCGTGGGGCGCGGTGTTTGTACGGTCTGGGCTGCGTACATCAGTGTAAAATGTTTTTTCCATTGCTGTGGGCAAATAAGAGATGAGGCCATTAAAAGAAAGGCTGTTGGACTACTCTTTCCCCCATTTGTTAAATTCTTCTGTTTTGTCCTCATAATATTTTCTGCATAATCAGTTTTAGTGCTGCCTTTGGGTAGTCTGTTGCTTTCCATTGATGCTTGGTTAGGTTTTTTGCACCATATTAAGGGAGGATGTAATACTTGGAAATTAGCAACACGTGACTGTAAAATCATAAAAGTGATCAAGGGCACTTTACAAATATTATATTTCAAGTGACTCATATTCCTTTAACTAAGCAGAGAACTTAAATAGTAATTTAAAAATATATTTTCTAAATCTCCTCAATCACATCCTGCCTAGAGATGCCATTAGCCCACTTGTTGAACTGGTTCTGGGAATTTAATAAGGGGAATAGATTTATGTTGTATTTTATACTTTTATTTAATTCCATCTTGTCTGAAACTTTTAACTTCAATATCTGAACTTAAAATCATTCTTTAACTTCTGCCTTCCCAACCCTGTCGCCCAGTTCCCAAAGAAAGAGCTTGAAAGCAGTGACGTGTTACGTAGGCACGTAGTGTTAGAAATATGCATGAGGAGAAAACGACAACTCATTTAGGAGAAACCTTACTATACAGATATACTGGGTATTTTGACATCCTCAAACCTGTGTAAGATAGGCATTGTGGGGCGGAGCTTTTGTTTCTTCAGACTAGTTTCACAAAGATGGGTTATTTCTGCGGAGACTCGGGCCCCTGACATAGTCACCACGAGAACCTGCTGCTGGGTTAGGAAACTCTTCTGCTGCAGGAATCGTGGTCAGCGTGACCAGGACATGACCACACGGAGACCTGACACTAATTGCTCTAACTTAAGCAAGTGGTTTTTCTCACAGATAGTGGGGGAAAAATGAAAACAGGACAAGGAGCTGAATAATAGGAGCTACACGTGAAGTCAGATGGAAAGAGTAAATCTTTGTAGACATTTAATGGTGTTATATTCTAAGCTTTTGGGAAATTTTATTTGAAATTTTTTTACAACAGTAAATATAGCCTGTGCTATATCCTGTTTCTATTTCATGTGAGAGAAAAATTCTCCGTCTATGGCACAACACTTTACTGCTACCATTACTGCAGACTTTATAGATCAGAGATGTGTCAGCATGTTAGCTTTAGCTGTAATGCTTTTTTTGTGTGAAACCTTATGGGCCTTGCAGCCACTTTCTCATACTGACACTCATAAAACGTTCAAGTTCTCATATTTATTATTTAATTTGCTTCCTATATAAAGCAACAGAGCTCTTCGATACATGAATGTGAAGCCAAAAATGACAGGGAGGCATGAATGGGACTAATGAGTTTTAATAATGCACATATTAGAAACTGCTAAAGGAAGTTTAATTAAGAAAAACAAGTTAAGCATGAAATTCATTTTGGAACAAATACAAGTAAAGTCACAGATGTACAGAATGCTACATCACAGGAAATGGACTCTCAAGTTGATAGATCCCTATAATGCCAATATGGCACTCAAAATGTAGTGTGCACTCCACAGTTCTGGAAAGCATGGTAACACCATTCAAGAGCACTTTCAAAGTTGAGTTAGAGATAGCGGGTTTGTGATTAACAAATTATATTTATACCTCTGTGGATTTTATGATGAGTTGGAATTTGATCTCAATTACCCTGATGGAATTGAAACCAGAATCTGATCAAGAAAGAAAAGCATTTGGTCTTTTTTGTGCCTCAAGGAAGTTGTGGTGGTTTGGGGTTTGTTTTTCGGTTGGGTTTTTTTTTTTTTTTTAATAAAAAATTCATCCTATTGAAGAGCTAGTTATTGATCTAACTCTACAACAAGGGTTTTGTATGCTTTGGAACTGTTATTGTATAGTATCCAGATAGCAAAACAACTCATAGACAAATCTGAGTTCATTCAAGCATCTTTGTTTTCAGAGTTCTCTCTCAAGAACAGGTAATAACTGTATTTTAGCTTTTGTTTTATCTTAAATTCCTAATGCCCCCGAAAGAGGAAAATAAAAAATGTGGTATCTTTCCTATGAATCTGATATGAAAGCTTGTCTTAGGTGATGAACTAGCATTAAAGACAGTATGATTGCTGATATTATAATTGTATTAAAGGTAGCGAACAAAATTCAATTTACTTTTTCATATGATTAACCCCAGTGAACCAAGGGTTAGCCACAAATATGTATCAGGTAATGAACATTATTGCTAATTCTATAGCTCAATTTTTCACCTGCAAGGGACAATAAAAGAACACTTGGTTTCAGGGGCCTCTGGGTGGGTTCTAGTTAGAGTTAGTCTACTCTGTTAGAGTGCTCAGACGGGAAGCACGTGAATGTTTTATAAAGTGTTAATCAAAGCAAGTTAAGTCCACTTGACTTTATGATACACAATATGCAGATTTCAATACTGAAGATCTCAAATGAGAAACATCTGGGATATATATAATTTTTTTCTTCCCCGGTATGACCTCTGATTAACATGAGTTCAGCTGAATTTCTACAGTAGGTCAGAAAATCTCCATGTCCTGAAGCACACTACTGCCATCAACAGAATAGCCATTTGATCATTTAGCTGAATAGTTACAGTACTCAAAAGTGAATATAATGTGTGGTCCATTTAAGAGTTAACCATAAGCTGCTAAAAGGAATAAAGGTTCACTTCAGTGCCCATTATATTCCAAGCCAGTGCATCTGTCATTTTTAATTTAAATCTGTATTACTTAGCTGTCTAAAACTTTACACGTAAGTGACAGAGTTACCCATTCTTTGTGTTATGGGTAAAATCACCATTTCGTTACCTACTTACTGTGCAAAATGTCAGACAACTATGGTCCACATTAAAAAATTGTAGCCAACTTCTGGTAATATAAACAATTCAGCTAAAAAGTAGAACTATTTTCAGAAGATGATTTATTGATATGAGTAAATGAAAGATGATAAGACTTAAGCAACCCTCTTCTCATAGGTTTAATTTGTCTAATTCAAACACAGCTTAATAGAAAATTATGATCAGAACTCTTCCTATTTTGGCAAACTAAGTTGCAGAAATTATTTAAAGGGATCTTTTGATCATGAAAATACTAATTAATAATGAGTTAGCATTAGCGAATATTCCTACTAATGGGGAAGAACAAAAATATAGTGAAGCTGAAAAATGCCTAACAATTTAAATGAGTCTTGTAACATCTACTCAGTTTAATTTGACTTTTCACTAATTTGTGCTACAGGGTGTAGAGTAATGTATTTAAATATTGTATTTTTTACTAATTTAGTTGTAAGGTTTTGTGTACAAAACATAATCTTAAATAGAGGTGAATGCGAGAATGGTACTGAGGAATCAGTCCCTCTGATCTGGCAGTGATATATTTCCACAGCTTGTAGCATCTGGAAATCCTTGCCACCGGGTTGTTTGCAGACCCGTGTGGCACAACACTGGTAACCTCACACAAAAGTGGGGTGGGGCTGTGACCCCATCAGAATAACGCCTCGTTCATACCTTTGCTGGCGAGCTCCGCAATGGTTGTGCATCTCAACAGGGTTGGATCTGTAGCTGCTCTCAGGTTGAGGGTGCTGGCATGTGGGAGCTAAGCAGACCCCACCAGAGCTGTACCCTTTGTAGGTGTACATATTCTGGATTGCAGTCCCCTCTAGTATCATTTCATACACCTATTTGGTTTCCTTTTTTTTTTTTTTTTTAATGCTTATTGTTCATTTCTTGAACTGAATGCATGTAAATCCCTTCCCTTCACCAAGTATTTATGGAAATACCCAAGAGCAGCATCTGTTTCAAAATCTTTACTACTACACAGAGAGAAATTACGCTGTATTTGACACAACGCTTCCCTTTGCTGACTTGAAATGTGAAAGAAGAGATGGGAAATTCTGTGATGCATCTCTTGAGGATTTGTCTGATCATGTTTACATTTGGTGTGTCACACCGACCTAGTGTTCACCCTGGGTCAGAGTCTTTCCTTTAATGGCTTCTGTTTCGCTGGCCACATTCCTGGTTGGCATCATAGCGTATTTTAGAACATGGATTTCTTTTTAGAGACACGGAACAACTTTGGGCTCTCAGTTCTAAGTGGAGACTGTTGTAAGTAAAAATGGATGCAAATGTAGTTGGTTCTGCAAAATCGCATTTGTGTTTTGAAATGAAGCAGCACTGTGTGGTGTTCAAAACTCTTACAATCACTGTCTATGAATATTTGTGCAATTGGGATTTACTAGCCAAATTGAGGTAGAAAGGAATTTTTAAGCATGAATATCAAATCACAGAGTACATCTTCAGCTAAAAAGAAAACAGCCGGTGGTGTAAAGATATCATAATAATGCCTTTACATGTGCTGAAGTTGGCATATGGCCAGAAGCCTTGGGTGCCACCAAAGGTTTTATTAATCCATTGCAGTTATTGACAGGTGGTGCGGTTCAAGATGTCCCTTAAGATTTGAAGTTCTGTGAGAGAGTAACAAAGAGGAGTTTAGCTGCTGCAGTTTGCAGCAGATGTGACCTGTTGTGGGATGCCCTGTGTCATTGGAAATGCAAAGATGCACTGAAGTTATTTCGGACTGTTCGCTCCTCGGCATACTAAATGCCTCTCTAAAGTATTTCAGAATCTGAGCTATAAAGTAATTTAAATTCAGAAAGGAAGATAATAAAATAATGGATGATAGAAAAAACTTCTATATAGTATAGACTGTTCCAAAGACCATGAAAGACTTTATCAAATACCTTTTACAGTAGAATTCATTTGCCTTACCACAGGGAACAATTGTGATCCTTACATCTAGACAATAATAAAATCTGAAAATTCTTCCCCTCCTCCTCCTCATATCCACAGTATTCTGATGCTGAAGCTTTATACCTTGCCCCAAATCGATCATCATTACTCTTTAGTTTATTCTCCTGCCCATCTCCCGGATCATTCCTGCTCCTGTTTATTGCTTCTCTCTCTTTCCACTGATTCCTGTTCAGTCATTTCAAGTCCACATCCCAACGGAAAGCCCTACATAGATCACCTCCTGGAGAACCAAGGAAACTTTCGTCCAGCATTGAATGAGTGAGACATTCTCCAGACAAGCTTCTCTGCTTGCCTCTCCACCTAGTGCTGGAAATAAAATTTTGGCATAGAAGTCTCAAAAGACTTGAGTAATCTCAGTCTCTTTATTTGCGTAAATTTGTGGTTTTAATGTTATAGCTTCAGGGAAGCCAGTAATGGGCTTGAATGTTTGACCTCTCAGTCTCAAAAATAAACTGTTACTTAGCCATTTAAAAATAAAGGCTTGTGGGGACAAAAAAAAATAAATCCAAAATTCAAGTTACAAATATAATGAAAATTTGTTGATTCCAATTCTGCAAGTGCTTTACAATTTCCTGCCCTGTATAGCCTATAAATCTATTAACTGAGGCTAGCTACTACCCAGTAGTTAGTTAATTAGGAATAGCCAGACACAGCATTGAGTTATATTCCTACCTTTTTAGCTTCCTGTCTCTGTCTTAGAGTAAAACCTTATCCACGGGAGGCAAACCAGAACTTTAGATCACAGCAGAGCTGTTCAGCTGTAATTACAAAATAGTTGATGGAGAAACTTAAAACTATAGCTCAACTCTAGGATTTGCTTTCAATTTACGTTTACAATGAATTTACCATTTTAAGTAAAAAGTTGCCTTAGATCTGCAAAAAGGCCTAAGACTTTTAGAGTGAAAGTGCTAAATGAGTTCTTAGTAGCATCTTGGTAATTTTCTGCATTGAACCAACTTACGGTGAAGAAGGATGCTATTGTTTGGCGCAGCTGTGTTGAATTTGGTTTGTCCTCAGACCTTCCCCAGACCGTGTAAATTAACAGGAGGGCTACTGAGATTAAGTTCCTGCTATCTGCAAGTTTGAGCTTGAGAAAGGAGAGAGAGTACATTTTTCCACTCCTGACAGGAAAAAACCCCACCCATGTGGATTTTAAGACCTAGTGGAAAAGGTTTCAATTCGTGGAGGTTTTTGAATACAACTGAGGAATAAGCTTCCATCTTTCCATGACCTGCTGTACCTCAGCTCAGAAGAGGAAAGTTGTACTAGGTGCCTTCTGCTCTGGCACCTGTCTATGTACTCTGTCTTTACTAGTTCTCAAGTAGGATCCTACTACCTTCAAAATTTAAAATGCACCAAAACAACAGTCTTCCAAGAGGCAATTGTCTGCATGCCATTCTGTGTATGTTTATTCAACTAAATGCAAACACGTACATCAAGTTTGGGGAATTATTTTCTGCAGCTAAATTGGTGTGTTTCCAGCAAATGCTGAGAATTTGAAGATGGAGAATGGAGGATATAAGCCTGTTTGTTAATGCAGTTTCACAGTGAAGGTGTTAGAATTAGCAGAGAAAGAAAGGGAGAAAGAAAATCGTGGAAAAGCTTCATCTATCTCCTTATTGCCTCCTGAGATAGATTGTTCAGAGCTAAAGGAACACTAGACATGAACCAAATCTCCTGCTGTCCTATATAGCTTTTACAATCTCCTTTTTAATAACCCAAACTGCAGGGTAGTCTGACTATTAGACAAGCCGTTCTTTTGAATTCTCTCTACAATGTGTATAGACGTGATAAAAAAAAACCCAAAAACAATTCTCATTAAAGCCGCCAATGCTGTTTCAAAAGCAGGTGGTTTAAAATGTTTCCTATACAAAGCAAAACACATTTCTTGTGCCTTACACACTGCTTAATAGGGAGTGTAAGATTACACTGCTATGTTGTGTATAACGCTGCATTTTAAATAATAGGATATTGTAAGTCATGTTGGAAATATGTTCAACATGAATATGGAAGATATAATGATATGCACTGAGCAATTTTCAGAAGTGCTGGAACACAGCCTTGTGTGACAACCTCTGAGCTAAAGTAGTTGAAAATAGAATCTGGAATTTGAGATTATACAGTCTCTGATCCTAACTGATTATTTTTCTAGGATACTGTTCAGTCAGCATGTGGATGTATGAAAGAGAAGATTTCTACTGTCCTGTGGGAACGTTTATTGTTTATATTGTAAATTAAGGATGGTAGGGATCAAGTGCATTTTCATTTTTTACTCAAGTCAGTAGTTTGTTTTGGTCTGAACTAAAAATTGTGATATACAGCTCCATCCCTAAACTGTCTGTTCATATTTGTTTCGATATCAGTTCTGAAAAAAAAAAACAAAAAAAACCCCAAACCAACAACCAAACCTCACTGCGGTCCCATTATACTTTTGTGTGAATTCGGAGTTTGCAATTCATTTCAGTGGGAACAGATTTTGTACCCTCAGTGATGTGAACATTTCACTCTGTAGGTGTTTTCATCAGCCATCAGAAACTTCTGGAATAAGAAATCCATATAAAATATGGTAATTCAGGTTATTGTGAATAAGCACCGTAATTCACGTTATCCTTACAAATATATTCCAGTTGCCTCGATGTTTGCATCAGAAGTTGTATTTTAAAATGAACAGGAAAAATGTTTGTATGTATTGTAATCTGCTTTTAATGAAATAAAATGCATGTGCATCTTCAGTATGCCTGTCTGTCTTAATTTCACTATCTTCTCCTTTAAGAAATAATTACTTTCGTTTTGATAAGTCAACTTGTGTAAACAAGGTGAAAATTGATTATGAGCTGATTAAGTTAAATAAAATATTAACATAAACACTTACCTAATGTAGCCTGGCAGCAAATTGCTTATTCTTAAAAAGGTGAATTTTCAAAATGTATTTTCTGTGAGCCCTGTTTCTTCTGAAATATCTCTGTAAATTCAGCAGGGGACGTTATAGATAATCCAGTAATCAGTGTTTCACCCGCCATTTCATGGACCCATAAACTACTGCAGTTTTACTTACATGACTCTAGCAACTCGTAATGTATGTACGTAACTTGTGAAACATCTAGTTATCACTCTGCTCATATTAGCTCTTTCATACTAATGATTTATTTTCATTTTCTCCAGGATATAGACCTGCGGCTAACTGGATTTGATTTATAAGAGGGGATTCTGCAGTAAATGGCTGCTCTCTTCATATTGCTGCTATGGAAAACAGAATTGTCAATAGGATGTAGTCTGATAAATAGTGCTGAGTGAAGATGCAGCTTCAATAAGTGTGAAATCAATGGAAGATACTTACCGCATGAAAAGCCTCTTGAGATTTTTCTGACAGGCACCTATTTAGGAAACTTGATCTGTTTCCTTCGGTTGCCCTGTTTTTACACCAGTGGATACAAATCAGATTGCTTCACTGTAGTTACACAACTAATGTGGGACCATGGCCTTTCCAAGATCCATGTGGCTGAACTGTGTATGGAGAGCGATGATAGTCCGCCTGTTACACATGGGATTGAATGCCACTTTTGCTTTCTGTATACTTGGATTTTTGCTTCACGCTGCAGCTGTGTCCTCCCAAAAATTGGATGATACCAACCCAGTGGTGACCACCAACTTTGGCAAGATAAGAGGGATTAAGAAGGAACTTAATAATGAAATTTTGGGGCCCGTTATTCAGTTTCTTGGGGTTCCGTATGCTGCCCCTCCAACAGGGGAGCGCCGCTTTCAACCTCCTGAGCCTCCGTCTCCCTGGGCAGATATCAAAAATACAACTCAGTTTGCTCCAGTGTGTCCCCAGAACATTATAGAAGGCAGGTTGCCTGAAGTCATGCTTCCCGTGTGGTTTACTAATAACTTGGATGTAGTTTCCACCTATGTACAAGATCAGAACGAAGACTGCCTCTATTTAAATATCTATGTCCCAACCGAGGATGGTGAGTTAATAGCAGGCGAAACAGGGAGATCTTTTTATTTTCCTGTTCTACGTTCTAACAATATTAATTCATGTGTACTGGTAGCATGCATGGCTTTCTTTGTTTGCATGCCAGCGTTTTACACGTATGCATGCTGCTTTTCTGTGTATGCATCTGTCCTTGGGTTTGGTTTTTTTTCTTTGTTTGTTTTTTCTTTTTTCTTTTTTTCCTTTTTTTTCTGTCTACACTCATTTTTTTTTTTCTCCCATAGCACGTGTATTTTTAGGTCAAAGTTGGTACCTAATTCTCATTGCCACCCACTGACTTCTGGGAAGATGCATCAACATCTTATCCATTGCATGTGCAGGCACAACAAGTTGAGAATCTTCCGCACCTAATAAAGCAGGTCATATTTAAGTTAGATAGTGGTGTTGCATGCTCCTACTGTCTGTGATGGAGCTCCATGTTATTTTCTAGTCTTCTATTCATTTTTCAGTCAAAAGAATATCCAAGGAATGTGCCAGAAAACCCGGCAAGAAAATTTGTAGAAAAGGAGGTATGTATAAAGTGGACAAAAAAAAAATTGGGGGAAAGATCGAAACCTTGCAAAGGAAGAACGAATAATACAGCTGAAAGAGGCTGATTTGCTGATGCTGTGAACTGTTAGGGACTATCTTGTCCTAATGAAGCCAGAAAGGTATTTAAAGAGAGGACCGTGTAAAGCAGATGAGAAGAGAACATTTGTAAAGCCTGAACTCGGCTGCACCTGATCATCTCTCTTGCACTATCTCATGTTGACCCTACTGGCAGCTTCTCTATCTTGCCCTTGGGTTTAGAGGAGCGCCTGCCACTTGTACGTAGATACAGTGTGTTGTATATGCATGCACAGGAGGTAGCTCATGTGCCTGGGGCCTGGTTCTGTTGCCATTGAAGTTGCTGGCGCAACTCCGCAGCTCTATCTCTATTCCAGTGGTGTCGCACAATGGCTGTTACGTGCTACAGCAAAGCAGAGCTGAAAATCTGCATTGACTTTCTACGCGATACACTCTGTTTTCTTGGAAGAGTGTTAACTTTACTGAAACGTAGATGTGAAACACTTTTTTTTCCACTTACACATTTCGAAAAGTGAGCGCTGATTTCCTTTATTATGTGATTAGAGCTCTCTTTGTAAAGCCAAAAATCTCTTAATGGGGGTGTAGGAAAATGTTAAAATATTGTGACATGGTACTTTGGAAACTAGGCTGCTTTTGGAAGCTTTGGAAACTTGGCTTCTTCCATTTTTGTGTTAGATAGTATGGGGGAATTTGCAGATTTCTTTGTGAACATTTGCAAATTCCCAAAGCAATTGATATGCAATATAGAAGGTATAGTTTGGTACCGATTTAAAGGAGGTGTTTGGTATTAAAGTACAAATTTTGTACTACTTTATACATTTGTTTTAAATCAAATTATTTTTCTTTATTGTTTTCTTTAAAATAATATGCTATTTAGTAGCTGGACTATATTTGGATCTAGAATACTTTTTAGGGTGAACAAAGGCTTGTGTGGACATACACGGTTGGCTGTTAGCTGTAGTCCGTATTTTTTACATCGGTTGCTATGTGTCCCTGATATTCCAGAGCAAAGATGTTTTAGGAAAGCGTCACAGCATGAAATTGTTTAGAGCTGGGCAAAGCTCAACTCTGTAGCCCCAGTATTAGGTTTTTAAGGTTATATCTAGGCATCTAAATGAAGGTGGCCTTATTTCCCAAGGTTTTTGCTCTTGCAGCTCCTACTGACTGTTTGTTGTAGCTTCTTGTTAATTATTAATTGTTAATTGTAGTTGCTAAATGTGTGCTTTTTTAGATGTCTAAATCCATGTTCGGTGACTTAAGGCAATTTGTTTTTAAAGTATCAGGTTTTGAGGCAACTTCTAATGTTTTCTGTTGGGGAATTTTAGCTCAGTGCTGTAAAAACACAATTGTTTAAGCTGGATTCCCAAAGTTGGAAACAAAGATAATCAGGGTACTGTGAGCAACGTCACTTCACACATCATTCAAGTTAGAATAACTGCTGTCATTTATATGCATTCAATTAATGTGCAGTGCTGCAGCAGTTATTACGCAGTTCATCAAGCGTGTGTAATTAGCTGAGCAACTTTCACTTCCTATCACCCAGACGCTGATTCACAAAGTCATAAATAAAGATGCAGATCTCCATCATTGTTCTCAGAAAGCATCTTTTCCTATGAGAGAATATTAAAAAAAAAAAATCAGAAAAATAGCAAAAATAAAGGGAGGGAGAGCCCAGTCAATGAGAAAGTCATGTTTATTGTCCTGTGAGCCTGAAGGAGAATAAAGAAAGAGTTATTTGAAATTCAGTAGGTACCTTTCCAGTTAAATTCATCGCACGAGCAGCACAATAAAAAGCAGCAGAAGCCTACCTTTTCCCGTTGACAAGTGCAGAGAACTCCTGAATACCTTCAGCCTGGGCAGTTGGCAGAGCTGTAGTAATCTCTGTCCTCTGAGTAACTCACGCTCTACTCACCTGTATGTAACCTAAGATTGTCCTTGGCTTGGATTGCCCCCATACCTAGTAGGAAAAGGAATCATGTTGTAGAAATAAGGTGCAATAGAGTCACAGCATCTTAGCAGCAACGGCAGCTGGGAAATTGTATTGGTTTTGTATGAGAAAGGCAGGCCCAATATTCTCCGTTTTGCTGGATTTTTAGGTTGCAGTCATTTCATTACATTTAGTAATGGAAATTATTGTAATGAGAAAAGACAAAAGTAAGAGGCAGACTTTTACACCATCTTTTTAATTAATAAAGGATGTATAAATTCAGCGTGACTGAAACAACAACCGTTTACTATCGTATATATTGTTTGATTTTTATTACATGAAACAGATTGAATTAGATAAATAATCTATACCTAATTGTCAGCTCAGGAACATGACAAAATTCAAATTTGGAAGAACCAGGGAGTAATCTGATGAAGATAGATGCGGAAATGAAAGGAATTCTACCCATGAATCATGCTAGAGATTGTAATGAGCATTCTAACCATGACCGCCTGTTGGTGGGATTTGGAGACACTACAAAAGGATAGGCTGGAGCTGGGTGAAAAGGAACGAGACAATATGGCATGCTTTTTGCTAAATATGGATGCTTATATTTCAGTATACTTCATCTTCAATTTACTGATTCAATAGATAAAGAAAGGTCATCTGTTTTTGTGTCTTTTGCTTCAGGTACGTGAAGGTCAGAGGTTACTAATTCTATTATGGGAATGCATGCAAGCAGAAACCTCTCTATTCGCTAGGACTGGGTTTAGAAAATCTGTGCAAAGGCATCTTAATTAATTTTGTGTTGTTTTTTTAGAGGCTAGACTCCATCAGTCTAAATTTTAATAGAACCTAAGTTATATTGTAGGTAACACCATTCTACTGACGGATACTAATTATATTGTTTATGTGGTATTTCCTGAATTTCTTGTCAAACTGTTGACTCATTTCTAGGAAATACCTGAATAGTTTTGCGCTCTGCTTGGTATTTCAGATCTCTATTTTACTTTATAGTCAAAGCACAAATATTTCACTTGTGATCCAGAGTGACAGGGGAACTTATTATCTCTTAGGAGGACTATTACTCCTGCTTTAACTGCATGCCTGTGGTTTTTTAATAATCTGTATTAATTTCTTTGCGTTGCAACAGCTTGTACCATGAATTTCCTACTTTAATGACAACTGCATAAAGAAAATTTGAAAATTATCACTAATATGACCACTAAAAGAAAACCCAGGTATTGTGTCTTCTGCACTTGGGATAATAATATGCTCTTTCTTATGAACCTGTACTAAACCCTTCATATTGCCTGAAGATATCTGAATGTGTAAAATGTGGAGGTTTTGTAGAGATTATGATATATACGCAATGTCATGGAAGTAGACACATGCAGTTTTGGATACATTAGTATTTGTGGGAGAATTGGGAGGAGAATAAGGAAAGAAATCACTTGATCCTCACTTTTATGTTTAGGAATTATCAGTGGCTAAGAGACCGCCCAACATCAGTGACTTCTTCACATGTGGATTCTCTTTCTTATTCTAGTTGGTGCAGTGAATAAATTTTAGATGCAAAGAATCATGATCTGAACTACCTCATTTGAGAGTGTAGGATTAGACAGCTCTATTAATATTTATGCCTCCTAATGGGCTACTTGATTTTCAGAGCAAAGCTCCAACACCATACTTTCTGGGTTATGGCTGTGGTTACTATGGATGCATAGGAACATATATACACACATACAAACACATTCCTGGAAATGAAACACAAATCACAGTGCCATCATCTCATCAGTCTTTGATCATTCATTGTTTTCAATAGCGAATGCATTACTTCAGTTACGAATTGTAAATGGCTTTTAAGCTTAGCAATATGAAATATTTTTTACAAATCTAAGCAGAAAGGAAAAGAGCCCAGTTTAGCCTGTTACCTGGTGTTTCTGTTGGGTGTTTGTTCCAATACTCCATTTAACTATCCTAGAACTGTTTACTTGTAACATTTTGGAAAAGTGGAATTAATGCAACTCGTGCAGTTCCTATGGACTTCATTAAATTAACTTCTTTCTGTATACCTGTTTCAGCTCTGAAATCAACCAGAAAAGGACAAGCTGAGACCTGTTAAAATGTGTATTTCCACTGGCAAATTTTGTCAATCAATTATCAGATTCTTTTTTTCTAAATATGTGATGTAGAAGTTAATATCAAAGTAATGGACTTGCAGATGGTATTTTGTAAAAAAATGATTAAAATATTATTTCTCTATGGCCATATAAATGAGAAGTATGAAATCTAAAGTGTGAGCCTCCATCTCTGTAGACTGAGCTATGTCAAAATACGTTGCGTTGCCAGCAGGCTAAGAACATGCATTCGCAGACCATTACCAGGGCTCATGGTGCCTTAAGAGTGAGTGTCAGAGCCCACGGAGCCACCTTAGTGCATATTTGGGTGTATATCAACCATTACAAAGGGTTTATGTCTTCACTGGGCCGCTGAAAATTCATAATGAATTATTTGCCTGTAGTATGTTTGTGTCAGTAGTTGCCTGCAGACATTTGCAGTTTTGCTCCCCTTCATCCTTGCTGGCTCCTGGCTGGAGAACCATCATCCTTGTTCTGGCCTCGTGAGGCCGGGATTCACCTCTGCGGTATCAGCAGGCACAATGTAGACCACAATCCTGCACTCCAGTGCTACGCGCTAAGACACCAAGATTGCTCTATTTTTCTATTCCTTTTTGAAGCACTGTATTCCTGGTTTTCACTCCTCAGATACCACTGCAGCATTTCCTATTATACTAGTAATACATGGAAGGAGATAATGAAGCAAACATTGTCTTGTACAGACCTTTTCATCCTTTCACAATCTAAAGCTGTTAGTGTCAGTTAGCAGCATTTTTTCAAAGATGTGCAGTAGGTTTATGTCATATTTGAAATAAAATAAAATGCTTGAACTCTGATGTACTTTCTACAGTCCTCTTTCTGGGTGAGCCAATGCTTGACAACAGAAGACTTTGCAGACTGCATTTTAAGACTCCAGTCATCTTAAATGCCATCAACACTGGTCAAAGTCCTCTGTAAATGTCTGGTTTTTCAGGCTCTGAGCTCTTGCTGACCACACAGTCGTCGTGCTGTCATTGCTGTGTTCATATACCTTGACAGTACTTACAGCTTTAACAGGTCTTAAATTCCGATCTAATTCCATTCCTTGTCCATTATTTTACTGCTTGCTTTTCATTTTCTACATCCTCCCACACACAGGCTCTAAAATAGTAGTTACCCTGATAATACTAAGTCGGATAAAACTGGTTTGTGCTTCTTCCCCTGGCCTTTCTCGGGCTGGACCAGTTGTACTCAGTAAACAACTGAGAGGTGGTTTTCCTTTCAATCTGCTAGTTTCTAATTTATCATTTAAAGCCAGAATGGAAACATATTATAAAAAAATAGCTACGTAAGTATATTTGCACATTTTCAGGAGGGGCATTTGAGTAACTAATATGACTTTTGGATAACTATTATTTTCTGCTTGTTTTTTTCCCCTCTATTGTATTTATTCCTTTGCTTTTCTCTGTGTTCACGCTCTTCATTTCTTTGTTTCCTTATAATACACATGGATACAAATATTTTTAGTACTCTATGCATATTTGGAGAAGCTTGAAATATGATGCTTACATGTGTCAAACCATTCTTAAGGATCATCTCAATTATAATGTTAATAATCTGCTTATAACTTGAATGTTGCTCCAGTATAATTTCAATTTTTTTCAAATTATTTTCACTTATTATTCTTTAGCCCTCTTCATTTTTACTTACTTTACGTTGTCAAATTTACATGTCTTCTCTACTTTGATATGTATAGTATTATTAATTATGGTCTGCATTCAGAACACAACTGCTTTAATGAGCTTAACATAAATGAGATTTGTTTTTGGGATATCAAACCATTTCCTTCTGTTTTAATATTAATATCTCTTATTTTATGTTCTCATGCTTGTAATGTTGAAGATTTATCCTAAAAAGAAGCAGCACGGAACAATACAAGCCTAAGGGAAGTGGGACAAAACTGACTTTAGGCCATGTTTGCACCTGTATTCAAACACATTGCCAGGACCAGAGTGGTCTCTGGCCAGAATGGGTCTGCTCTAGGTGAATGCAGAGATTGCAAGACACACGGAAACGGCACAGTGCACGTGCTGACGCTGATTTTCCTTTCCGGAGTTTTGCCAAAGTGTTTTGAAATGTTTCGGCAGCAACAGTAAATCATGTTGCTAGTTCCTCTGCTGTGCGAATTCTTTTATTATCCCTTTATGCTATCAGAGCAGTAATTGGAATCTGCCCTGGTAGACTTTCCTATATGCTTTTTACTGAGGGTGGCTTTTGCCTTTCCTATCCATACTAATAGTACAGAAAATGCATAGTAAGTTTAGTCTTAGGAATGTGTTTGAAGAGAAGGAAAGCTACCTGGCTGAAGAATTTCTGTTTCTTCAGCTGATAAAACTCTAGAAGAAGTTCCTTTATTGAAATACCATTGCCTTGTAAAGGTCTGTCCACCAAGGCGGGTGGAGGGAGAATAAATCTTCTGCAGGATTTCTGTGTTAGCCAGCAGATTAGACCAAAATGACACATTTTGGGAGAAGATCACAGCCGGTATGACTGGTAAGCCTTAGCAGCAGCCGTGCCCTGAAGGAAGGCTTGCAGTCCCTCAGCAGCTCTCGGGGACTCCTCCACACGTGGGTCTTTTCCCGAGCATTTTCTGGTTGTCCAGGATCTGTCCCTTTATGTAGCCAAGGAATCAGAGCAGAGTAGGTATGCTGTTGTGGGTGCTATTCGCATCTTCCTTCACCCAATGGTCGTTTACAAGTCAATGTCTTGTGAGATGCTGAGCTATCATAGGATTACTACGTTTGAGCTACGATAATGTCAGGGGTTTTGGATCAGGCCCTGCAGAGGACAAGCATAGAGTTTTCTTGATATTATTTAATATTTATGTAAGTAATTTTTTTATCCTTATATTATTTTATAATGTGTGGAAAATCATATATATAGTGTATATATGGAGAGGTAATCTAGTAAGGCGCAATCTATAGGAGAGAGACAGCCATTTATTCTTTGTATTTGTTTTCTGGAAAGCTTCCATTTGTTAAATTTCACCCTTTTTGTAAAGGCCTTCTTTAATTATTAGCTGAAAATCAGGTATTTATGTAATTACCATAATTATATCTACACATCTAGTGTACTTGCAATTATTTCATTAAAAATTGTAATTATTATACAATTATAGGGGATAATGACGTCCTTGTAACATGTTGCTGAAGCCCTAATTAAATGGTGGCATAAATGAATTGGAAGTGATTTTGAAGTTTTGAATATTGTTTTATCAGAAATATCAGAAGTGATTCATCCACATTATGAACTGGCAGTAAAACCCCTCTAAAGTTATTTTGAGAAAAGATTTCACAGAGCTCATGGAAAAGGATTTGTCTCTATTGCCTTTCTGTCTTTACTTTCTGTCCTCTATAGTCTTACACCTAAAAACTGTCTGCAGATTTTTAATGGAAAGGTGCATTTTGTAAGAAGGAGATTGCACAGCTTGCTGAATCTTTCCAGAAGGCTCAGCCCAGAGCAAATAGGATCTACGTGCAAGCACAGTTTGTTCTTAGACATCCTTCTTCTATGCAGAGGGGAAAAACCTATCCACCAGTTGGTTCAAGATGATGAAAAAGCTTCACTAAATGTAAGGAGATTTTCATTACGTGCTGAGTTTCAATGATCTGCTTATACATTGGAATGTCCAAATAGTGCAAGACCAGGTGTTGGGGGAAGAGAGACAAGATTTCTCTTGTAGCACCGGTCCATGTGATGCTCCAAGCACAGGAGGTGGACAACACAGTGTGGATACAGAGGAACCCTACCGAGCATCTCCTTTTCTCTCCTCCAGAGTGGGTGGGGAATGACAGGCAAGGATAACATATGCCAGAATCTACCAAAACCTCAGGATCACAGATTTCTCATCCTCTTTCATGTCAACTTTCTGTAGGGTACAGATGATCTCTCTTCTCTCCCTTGAGTTAATTTTAAAAGTCATTGAAAATGGCAGACAGGCATATATAATTTTTAGGCTNTTTTTTTTTTTTAAATCTAATACAGTGTGTTCTTAAGTGATGGGTGTATAACAGTGTACCTATGGCATGACTGGCAACCATGCAGCCACCCTTACCATGACATCCGCCTCGGTTTTGTTTCTAAAGACAGCACCCTGCTGCCGGGCCGAGGCTCTGGGCAGACTGGGGCCATGCACAAACCAGCTGGAGGGGCCTCCCATCTCTCTTGCACCCGGCTGCTTACCTCCCACCTACCAGCTGGAGCTCCTCCTCCAGTCTTTGCTCCCAGTTCTGTTAGGGGAATGACTCATGCACATTCTTCCCAGTTGCTTCAGATGCATTCAGGCAGGTTAGACAAACCTTCTGTTTAATTTACTTAATTCATGTCAGCTCATTTTTGCTCAAGCCTGATTAAGGAGGGTTTCCAGGTTCTACTCTAATGCAGAATTTTAATGTCCCGTGAAAGGATGGGAACAAAGCTCCAAGAGGCAAGAGAACCTGGAAGTAGCAGTAGTACCTCATTGTGCCCCAAACTGAAGACAGACCATCCATCCGTGGCCTGGAGAAGAGCTCCTCGGTTGTATCATCTTGTGTCAAGGTTCCTTGCTGAGGCAGCGAACACAAGAACTGATTTGCTCTTGCGGTTGTGGTGCTTTTCTAAGGACTTGCTGCCCTTTAACCAGAAGCCGTTGTTGTCAAGCTCCCTTCCAGCGCCCTGGCAGGGATCTGTGTTTAGTTTCTGCCAACACTACTCTTTGCTTTTCAGTCTTTCATACATTAGTGTTAACGTAGTCAACAGGAAACAGGAGGTACCATTCACCAGCTGGATGTAGCTGAACCAATGAGAATTTAGTCTCTGAGAATCCTCATTCCCAAAGCAATAGTTTTAACGAGATGGACCCTGTGGTAAGGGAACACGAAGCATGCATTTATCTATGTGTATACGTATACAGTCATAAACAGATTTGAAAGCGCAAAGGAAAGCTAGTACAATTCATCTTCCTTGATTGCAAAATTGATATTGATTCGTATGTTTTCATACTTATTTTAAAGTGCCAAAAAAGAATTTGGAGGTTTTTAAAAATCTGAACTTAGTTGCTGAAGGCCAGATCTAAGACACTTACATGAGCCAAATTGATGTTATGGAAGATTTTGCGCATTTACCTACTCCAAGACTGCATTTGTTCATGATAGTACCCCATGATCTATATAGCACTTTAGATCCATGAAATATTGCTGTATATAGGTGTTGTAGAAGCAGGTTTATTTTGTGAAATTTCACAGGAAATCATCAGGCTGTAAACCCAGATTTTAAAATCTTAGTCCTTTCACTGTTTCTGTGTGATACTAAACTCGAAGTACCCCTCCATATGAATCAATTAACCGCTGCACTATGTGGAACGGGAAAGAGAATTAAGTTTGTTTTCTACACTTCTCAGTCATTAACTGAGATGTTTGTTAATGACAAATGGATTACTTTTGCTGGAAACGAGAACTTCTGAAACCAAAAATAATTGCTGTACTTAAGTGCTGAAGCACCTGCAGTGTCTTTTATATGAAGTCTCCACAGATGAAGTCTCACATAAAGGAAGAAACAAAAGATGCATCGATTGTCTTTTCTTTAAAGTGCCATGAAACCCTTGATTAACTGGCATGTCTTGCAGTGCTGCAGTTGCAATTCTTTAAGTATTGAAGATATTACCTGGCCACAAGCACATTATGAGACCAGATCATGGGAAATGGGTGCTTGAGTTTTATGGAGACACAGACGATTGCTGAAGAGGTCACAGCGAAAGTCCCCCGCCATGTCCTGAATCCGGGCCTGCTAGCAGAAATCCCTCACATCCCCTTCCGTGTGCATTATCTTATGTGTCGTTCACATGTGAAAGAGAACATTGCCCCTTGAACTGTGAAACAGTCATGTGTTTTTGACAGGCTGATTTTGTTTCTGTTCCTGACATCTTTGAAAGATGGCTGCCGGAACGTGGTTAGG
Organism: Aramus guarauna; assembly: GCA_013400195.1. NCBI lineage: Eukaryota > Metazoa > Chordata > Aves > Gruiformes > Aramidae > Aramus > Aramus guarauna. The sequence goes on along the minus strand of VXBL01006287.1, from coordinate 2,710,444 downwards.
CATGAGAGGGACGTTGGCTTGCAGAGGTGAGCTGGGAGACAGAAGATGAGCTGAAAGAAGCAGGAAGGGGATTTGACAGCAAAGGCGGCTCCTGACACACACATCGAAGCAGGTGTACACTGCCAGGCAGTGTGCAAACCAAGCATAGAAATAGGATTAAAAGGCTTTTTCCCTTTAGGCAAAATAAGACCAAGAAGAAGGCAGTGCACAATTCCACCCTGCAGTTTTAAGTGGCAGAAACTATTTTTCTCTCCAGAGTTTGCTAACGTATATTAGTTGCTGTTTTTCTGCCCAGAGCTTTGACATGCTCAACTACAAGCTAGTTTGGCTGAGTATCAGCACAACAAACAAGCAGCAGTCAAAGGAGAGGGGAAGAAACGATTTACCAGAAATGCTCCGTATCCCTTCCACGCCTGATATTTGCACTGTGCGAGTGGTCTGGCTGTCACCCCTCTCCTTCCAGCACCTGGGCATGTGTTAGAGGACATGTCACAAAATAGGTTTGACCTAAGGTAGAGCAAAAACCAGCCCTTGAGACTGCTCCATTAAAAACAGAGAAACTCAGCAGTAAGTCGGATTTTGGCCCTGTTGTTCGAATTATGAATATTCTTCTAAATGCTGTCACTTCCTTAAAGAAATACAGCAGTTTCTTTTGAATTTTAAGTGACTTTGGATTGAAATTCTGTGTGAGTGATTATCTGGCTCAGTGAATACTGTTGTTATTATTAGCAATTTTGGGTGTTAACCTCTTCACTGCTGAACTCTCTTAAGTGCAGCATGACATTGTGCCGGCACTCAGGAACTAGAAAGGTTAAGAAGCCATTGAAACACATTCAGGAAATGTCATAATTTTCAGGCTGATGAAGTGCTAGCCTGGAAAAGAACAAAGAAATGATAATAATAATAATTACATTTACTTTATGCTTGTGAAGGAGACAGTTTGAAGGAGAGCGGGCCATAGACAGTAGCTCATTTTTGGTTCTGCCCCCATTAGTTATGTCACATTGCTGCTTTACTTCTGTAACCCCAGAAATGTGCTGTTTAAATGGAGCTTGGTTGCAGAGGGATGATTTGACACAAAGCCAAATGTTCCTTTCCAGTCTTTCTGGACCTCCCTTCCTCTTTTCCCATTCCCTCCCTCCTCCCGTGGCTAAGCAGCATCTGGCCCTCTCCCTCTGGTGAACTTGTGTGACTCTATTTCAAGTATAGATTTAGTTATTAAATCTGGAGATAAAGTATGGATCTGTTCCGCTAATCAGATAGTACAGTGATTAAAGCCATAGAAGTACTTGGAGAGATCAATTAGATTAGATTATCAAATCATTATAAGCAAACTCTTAAAGACAAAGCAATAGAAAGTAATCATGTGTCACTGTATTTCTTTAGAGAATATTTATACTCTCTTATTGTTTGTTTGCCTCTGGTTTATTTACATGTGTTAAGACCGTGGTGGCACCAAGCCTCATGCTCAGAACTGGGCTGGAGGACAGAATAAACCAATTTCGCCAGTAAAACTCTCTCTGTGACGCTGGTCGTAGGCTAAAACACGTTATTGCTTGTACTCCAGGTGAAAAAATACACGAACGTGGAAATCTTACTTTATAAAGCAATTGAGCAGTTTCTTGGGGGAGCTCATTTCAGACCTGTGGGGTTAGGCAGGAAGCCTTCTGCTCGCTTGCCAGCCTTTTATTACCTCTCTTATCTCATTCTCTATTTATTATTTTGACTGTGGAATCTTATTTTGACTACTTTTATTGCATAAAGCCTGTGTTATGAACCAACACTAGCTAATTCAGATAAAGGCTTGTGATTCATTCTCGAGTAGTATTTTTTCAGGGCTCCTGTGAAAATGGTTTTCCAGTGTATAATAGCCATTCCTGCCAGTCCTAAGCCTTGAAGTTGTGTTTTCTACAGCATGCAGTGTCATTTTCTTAACAAGTGTGTATATATATATATGAGCTTTTCTTTATTAATATATATTTTAGTAAGTACTCCAGCTAATGCTAATATACTGTTTTCATCAGAGAATTGGCAGAATAGTATACATCAAAGGCCACAATTAGTGTATTTTCATTTGACTTGTTCAGCCTATTAGGTTGTTAAATTTTGCATAGAAAATCATTAGCATGTTTAATTTGGGAAGGAAGCTCTTGGAAGAGGAGTTGTGGATGTAAATCAATCAGTGAGGAGGCTCTCGTACAGTGTTACAACAGCAGCTAGGGCTCTGAAATATCATGAAGTATTTTCCCATAGTATTAACTGTAAATGCAAAGAGGTGAAAAAAATGGCAGGATTATCCCTGGGTTAGGAGTTAACAAAGAAGCGTCTGACGGCTTTGTCTGATATTAAAATCTACAGCAAGATTGCATCACACTCTTTTCTCACCGAATGCTGGCATAGAAGTACAGGTTTGCAGTTGCAGTATACCTGCTCTTTTTAAAATGAAGGTGAAGGACATCTGAATCAGGATGGACATAACAGTTCATGTGCTTGGGGTTTTTTCCTCAAAAAACTAATTAAAGAACTACTGCATCGCAAGTGATGTTGCAACTGTTATGCACGTTGCTTGCTACTTCAGAATTAGCTGAAATTGAAAAAGTGACAGAACAAACTGCAAAGTGCCTTTTTTCCTTATCTTTATTGGGAACATGTGACCTGAGATTCTGGCAATTAAGAAACAGTTAACTGGTATTAAATAAATTCAGAAAGGTTTGGATTTTGATCAATTAAAGTCAAAGAGGAAAGGTCAAAAATCAACACCAAAATAGAACAAATATTAACTAAAGATTCCATCATACAGCAGCTAATCAGGGCTTTTGTGTGCCCTGCTGTGCCAATATCTATTCAGAAGCCAGTCATTATGTCTCTGTTCTAAAGAAGAACTAATTTTGAAGACTTCACTGCACTAAAATCAAGTAATTTACTGCCCTTTTTTGCTGTGTTTTTATGATGTTTTGCCTGATTAAACATTCAGTGTTAGACATAGTGGCTTCTGGTTTTGTCCCTGCACTTTTCAGGCTCAAATTTCTTTGAGTGCGGTTACTGTTCTTTGGTGCCGAAGTACTTGATTGCCTTCATAAACCAGGGTGTTTAGCGGCAAAACTGACATAAGCGTCAGGATTACTTTCTTGATTATTTTGAAGGCACAAAAATCCATCCAGTCCTTTCCATCTTGCGCCAGTGGAAAGCACCTGTACCCATTTGCACTTAGTGGGTAAATTCGTGGCCACTGAAAAGTCAAGCATGAAATTCAAATCGAGTTTTACAAGACCAGGTCCTAATTTCCGTATCTAGAAGAAGAACAGGCGTAAGCTTAGAGGAGGATACAGGGGACTTGAATGTTTGGTAGATGTTGAAAATTTTGCCTGAGATACATAAATATCTTTTCCCTTTCTTTGTCCTTTTTTTCTCCATTCTTGTTTTCTTGAAATAATTTCATGCCTGTCTTGTATCACAGCCTCTCCTATAACAACAAATCTCTTTTACCTTATTCTGTACTTTTTTCTGTTTTCTGCTCTCATAATCTTATTGTGTCTGATTTGTCTTTATTTCATGTTTCCACTTCCCCCCCTTTTTTTTTTTTTCATTTTAGAAACACCTACTACCTCTTTAGAGCTACAAAACCATGAGCTACTCATTTGCCACTATATCCTTTACATTTTTCCTTTATACTGAAGATGGAGAAGCGAGGACAAAAGAGTGAACTTCTGCAACGTCACACACACAGAGGGAAAGAGACTGCATGTCATTGTGGAGCTGAAATTAAAACATCCCATTCTTTTTATCTCGTGTTTATCTTTTTGGGCTGGGCTGTTTATGATGCTCCTGGGCTGCTTTTATGGTTCATGTAGCTGAAGCAATACTTCTTGTCTTTAATTCCTGCACAACTTAATCCTGATCTTTCCTAAGTGCAAGTATTTGTCAGTCAGTTACCCCCCACAGGGGTGAGAATCACGTCTTATCTTAGGCCATGAAATATTTTCTGCCTCCCGCTTGTCTTGCTGCCTTACAGCCTGCAAATAGGGAAAAAGAAAGGGTTGCTGCAGCTTTTATTAATTATTTACGTGCTGTTATCAAACATTCCTAGAGTGCTGTAAATTTACAGGCTTTAGTACAAACTTGGAGAAAACAAGTTCCCTGCTCTGGAGAATTTACAGTGAAGAAAAGACAACAGAGGTGAAGATATAAAGCCGGTGGAGGTAGTAAAGTAGTGCGGAGTACAGGAGTTTTGATAAGAAGGGATTGCCATAATACATGGTGCGAAGGAGAAGGAGAGCACGAGTGCTCGGGTGCGTGCACAGAGTGCCCGAAGAGGAGAAAGAGGCAGCAGCAAAAGCCAGTAACAAATAACGTACAGGGATTACAAGGAAAGCAAAAGGATTGACCTGATTTGTGTGTTTACCACTCAGAGTCTTAGCGGTGCTCTTTCAGCTCCTGAATATAATCATTTAACTCAATGGGTGGCAGAGGCAAGTGCGTGTTTCAAACGGAGACCGATGTGGTTGAACAGGGCTCTCTCCCCACCATGGCTAGTTCATGTGTGTGCCAGTTAGCGACTGTCTCCGAAAGGCACACGAGAGGATGGGAAATGGCCCCGTCAGAGGAATTCATGAGACATTCAGCCCCTAGCCCAGGGCTATCTTCCGGCCAGCGAGAGTAGCCACTGTATTTCCATCCTTCCCAGAGGCAGCGGTGGGATGGCGAAGTGCTGCGTCACACGCACATGGAAGCTGGTTTTGACCTCAGTCCCTAACCTCATGTAGAACCGTTACAATTGTCTCCTTTTTTTTTTTTTTTTCTCCTTTTTCCCTAAATGATTGTGTTTTAAGATGCATGCAAGGATGAGCGTAAAGAGTAAAAGTGTATCTAAACAACACAGAGTAACCAGAGGTGAATAGGCTGGCCTTAGCGTACAGAAATCCACAGATGCTGACGTTATTTCCCAGGGACTGTTACGGTATTACATAGTGTGTGGTAATGTCCTTTGCATGGTACTGTGCAACTGTCCCATGCGGTATAACTGCTGCTGTGGAGATCACTTGAAATAAAGGGATATTAAATGGCATAATATATGCTAGAGTAATCAGCCATAGCATTAAAAAAAAAAAAGTGTTAAAACAATGCAAATTTTTGCCTAGAAAAAGCAACGTGCCTGGGTGAGATACTGTTTCACCTTGTTCTGCTCAGTACAAAGGGCTGCTCTGAACCACTGCTGACCGTATACTCAGGTATTTTTTCTCCTCTGATCCAGTGCTGGGCATTGCACTGAGGAGCTGCAGAGTATGTCTGCAAGTATTTAAGGCCCTCACTTAAGCGTGCTCCTAAGGAGAGCAGCTGGGCTTATCCGGCGGTAGTTCAAGGTGGGCATTAATTTAAAGACTTGCCTGGTGACAACATTGCTGTTTGTTGGTATAGGAGCAGGATTTGTCCCATAGTTTGCTGAAACTGGAGGGGTGATTCCTAGGGACCATAAAGCCCCTGGATATTGCTTTGACTGTTTAAAGCGGTTGTAAAATGCCTGTAAGTTCAGTTTTAATGTTGTTATAAAATAGGCACAACTGTAGTCACTGTATGAATTGTGAGCAAGATGAATATTTGTATGATCGTGTGATTTCACCCTGAGCTAAAAAGACATTGCTCTTGGCCTTCTCTACTTGCAGTTGCATTTATTTGCTTATTTACACTAACTTCCTTTTCACTAACTTCAAGAGGGAGTATTTTAAGGTACAGAAGTGGAGTGTATGTGTCTGAGTCTGTGGACAAAAAGATTGGCCAAAAGCTATACACGGGAATGAATACATAATCAGCAACCTTGTACTTGCCTGTTATAAGAAAATAGCATTAAAGAACAGAACATTTGACTGTAATGGAAGTTGCAGTTCCTTCCCTGCCAGGGCAGCAATCCTCTTGAGGCTGTCATCTATTGCAACTTGAGCGGTTGCTAATTGCTTTTATGAAAGCACCAACTTCAATTATAATTTTAGTGTCTCACCTGTACAGCTTTATATTTGCATGTATTTAGAAAGGCATTCATGCAACGGTGAAAAAGTTAGGAAACAATCCTACAAAAATGAGATTCACCTCTTGAGTCGTAGCATTAAGCACATTGAAGCCACGGAACAAACTGTATTATACCTATCACACTTCCAGTTCGGAAAAGTGGGAAAAATGCAGCGTTTCGCTAACTGTGAACACTGCCCACACCTCCTTTTGATCTTCTGCGTTTGCACCTGGCACCGATGAAATGCTGCTCCGCAGAGCAAGTGCTTGTTATTTGTTAGCTGCATTTGGTGCGAGACTTCACAGATCCAGCAACACGCCCGAGATGCTGACGGCTCAGGCAGATGTTAAGTGCTTAGCGGTTTTATAGGAAGAGCTGATGTCCCTGATAACTGACTGTACTGATAGCGGAGAGGGCTTTAACAACACATCTGGGGTTCACCTTGAGCTTTGCGAAAATTCAGATTTGGATCCAGACTGTCTGGCTTGAGCCAACGCCTCCTTCAAAGAAGAGATAATTAAAATGACTTTTATGTCTTTCTTGGAGTCATCATGTCATTTGTTCTGGCAGCAGATGTGACAAAATTATTGTACTTATTCTAAGTTTCCTATGTTATCTTAATGGCCCAGAAATTTTTTAAAGGAGGTTTAGATTGTGTGGCATACAGCGACAACTGCATTAATGCCGGTGTTTCTGTGAGCGTGGCTTTTCAATATCCGTACTCATTTTACAGTCTGTGGTAGGCAGGGTTGAACTGCTTTATTGTTTTGCTCTCTTTTAGTGAACCAGAGTAATTCCTCATAGTAATAAAAGAGAGACCTGAATTAGCAACAATCTGATCCCTAATTGACCTTATCTTGCTGCCAGTCTGATATAATCCAGATTCTGATGTGATCTTGCCCTCCTTTCTTGTGAATAGTGAAAGAACACTCCCTCTCCTTGGTTAAAAATCTTAGTTTTCTCAAAAATAAGAAAAAAAAGGGTAGAAAAAAAAGGGTAAAAAAAAATTAATATCTTTCAGGCGTTTTCCACTCTTGTTTTATTGGTTTCCACAATTAAAATTGCTTGCAGTTTTTCAGTTGAATATGTTGCTGACATGATGATGCCTCCTTGGATACATCTGTGTCTTTGTGCATATGGTGCTGCCTATAGTGGTAAAATCCTGCTCCAAGTACAGTATAGCAGCTAAAAACTCTGCTGCCTAACAGTTGCAGGAGGCAGACGTAGATTTTCTTTCTCTCCTTTTTTTTTTTTTTTTAAGGCAGGAAAAAAGAAACTGTGTTATATATTTTTAATGAAATGGTACTCAGATTAAACAACTATAAGACAGACTTGTAGTAACCTACTGATTACTTTGTGCTTGGGAGTTACCCTTGTAGTAACTGAATGAATTGGTAAAAAGGGGATACAGAAGATACATATTGTATTTTAAAGAACCATTGCTGGATGAAATTAAGATGAATTTTTGGGTTTTGTAAATCAAAGTAATATAAACATAAAAGCTAAGAGTACATTTTATGGATTTTCAATCCTATTAATATTTATTAAACTACAACTCTTTAGATATCTCCGATACTCTGTCATGAAATAACACGGGATTGTCAGAGATGAAAATTAACTTGGACCCAACCGAAATCAAAGAGAACCGATTTCTTCATTGTCATTCCTCAGACTGACAGAAATGCATAGAGTAGAAAAGTCAGAAAAACAAAATAATTAGTTTTGAAAAGTCCTTGCTACTGTATACATCATGGATAGTTTTAGGAATAAGGATGTGCAGAGTTCTTAAAAAATAAATAAATAGAAAAACCCCCTATTTAATGCTGTATTACTATAAAAATTTAATAGCAACGCAACCTTGAGGATTACCGTGCAGCCTTCAGAAGGGCTTGTGCCATGTTGTGTCAGTCTTCTTGTCCACATCTTCTGCATTGTTCTGGACCACAGTTTATGGTACACCAGTTTTCAGGGAAAGCAGAAAATGCTCACCTCTGAGTAGCAATTGCGGGGAGGGCGACGGCAGAATTTCCCCGCTTGCTGTAGTGGTGTTGTACCACCATTGGGGCAAGCGTGTATTTAGTATCAACACAAATCCTATATTTATTCATTGTATCAACACAAATTCTGTATTTATTTATTTATTTAGATTTATATCTTAGTATACATGTATCTTTTAGTGGTTTTATTATGGTAATTTGAGGTATGTTGGCTGAAGTGCCTAGTATAAATATTAAAAAGTAATTACACATATGATTTGGGGAAAAAAAAGAAGAAAAATAGACAATTATTTTCTTTGTGTGTGTGTGTAAAAAATTTTGAAATGTTTGGAAATTTAATCTTCTTAAATTTAGTTTTGATTATTTTTGGCAGAGGGGAATATTTGATTTAGCTAATCCCAGAGCTTTGCTTTTAAAGGGTCAGGAAAAAATACCTCAGTTATCTACACTGGGGTTCTACCTCTAAGTAAGAGAATAGGACTTTGGGTGTCTAAAATAATTTTTGTTCTTAGTGTTCTCCCTTTAAGAAGTTAAACTCAGCTCTCTGACTGCCTTTGAGTTGATAAAATTTCTCATTTTCCTGGCTTCTGTCGGCTTTTCCTGGCCCACATTTCTAACATGAAAAACAAGAGGACCTTGTGTATTTGGAAGCTGTTTTGAAAACCAAAGTAAACTTTTTTCACCTATAATAGAGGGAAAAAAGAGCACACCCTAGTTGTTTCTTTTCTTCCCCTCTGCAGGTCATTTTTAAACTGACCCTGCCTCTTCATATTTCTTTTTAGAATGAAAATTTCGGTCATAAATCACAATGAACGTTATGGCAGGAACACTGAAAAAAAAAAAAAAAAAAAAGTTGTCATTTAAAGTGGAAAATCTGACGGAAGCTGAAGTGTAGGTAGCAGCAAGCTGTAAGGTGAAGTTAAAGACTAGGGTGGAAGGCAGCCTCCTCCTTTGAACAACAACCATAAATATTTACACTCCCAAAGCAATTAATAATTCATGATACACAACAGTCATGGAACATACTGTGTCGATGCTGTACAGCTGCGTTTTTATTTTTTAAAAATAAAAATTCCGTTAAAAAGCAACACCTTTAACCCCAGGGCGCTTTGTGAAGTACCTCTGACTCGTGGCAGATCCACCACCGTCACGTCCCGCTGCGGCTGGGCCACGGGTGCCGGCTGGTGCCGCGTAGGGTCCCTAGCTCCCGCTTACCTTCCTGTCACGGCATACGGCTTCTCCCCGGATTTATTACAGGTTCTGACAGTAAGTATTCCTACAGACAGAGGCGTTTTAGCCATTTGCTGATTTTTCTTAGTTTTTCCTAATTTACATTTGAGCAGTTAAAATCACCTATGTTGGTATCAGCTTCCGGCTGAATTTTGTGGGAAAAGCTCGGCAAAGACCTCGTAGCCGTTTGCCAAGAGAAGGTAGAAATGCGCAGTTTTGTTTTGCAAAGAAAGTTGTGGCAGCTGGTTGACGGAGGACCGATGTTCTCCCTTGCTCCGAAGCAGGCAGGCATGGGGTAGATGTGAGCGTGTAATTATAGGACTGTAGACTGTTTCATTAGGCATTTGCATAAGAAGCCAAATTAGATTAGTTTAACTTAATTCTGGTGTTTCCTAACCTCCCAGTCTTTGACTCAGCAACCTTAATGTTATTGTAATATAGTTTCCTGAGATTAATACGGACAAAGAGTCCCCATAGGTCCTATAAATCTGATAAGCACATGGAAAATCTAACAGGAGACGTTTCTGAGAAAGAACAGGAAAATACATGGTCATATGGAAAAGAGGGAACGTTTCTTTACGGTGGCTTTCAGAAAAACTCCTGTAAACTACCACAAAAAGAGGCTGAAATCTTCATCCCTTTGAAATCAAAGGGATTTACTTCAGAGTTTATGTGATTAGCACAGAAAAGATATCTGCTGCAGTAGAGGAAGAAGGATTTTTTTTTTAAGAAGCCTTTAAAATGACACAGTGAACTCTTAAATTCTGTAGATTTCTATAGTAATATTCTGTAGGATCCTGTCATGTTTCTCACAGCACAAAATTCACTTTGTAAGTATGCTTATTTGCATTATTTATAAACCAAAGATAAAATTCAGACTGTTTCTTTCCAAAAATATTGTCTTTTTTCTATGTTAGTCGTTGCCTGAATAGTACTGCGTGTTCACTTGAATTCTGGGGTGGCATACTGGAGGAGAGGTACTTACATTTCCTTACAGATTATCTTACTTTGCATTAAGAAAGCCACAATAAGAATTATCTACTTGATCTTCCGCAATTAAGCATTAGTCTAGTTTCAAGCTATAAAGTATCAGACAGTACAGCAGTGCAAGTTCTAATTAGCATCGTAGCTAATGCATATATTGGTGTTCATGTGAAATAAACACGCCAAAGAGAATAATACATGTATTATTTTAATGCTTGTGGGGTTTTATTGTGATATTAATTATAAATCATGATGACAAAAGAGTTATGTAGATGTTCTTATTAATTAAAGCAAAATACATTAATAAATAGATTTTTTTTCTTTGTTATAAGAATAGAAAGTTGGAAATTACTTGCTGCCCTCACCTTGCCCCCTATTTGAAAATTTGAAAAAAAACCCCCTTCACTTCCTTTAATTTGCCTCCTTTTCCCCAAATTTTTGGCTTTACCTTTTCAAGGCATTTTCAGCAATTCCAAAGCTTAGATATATAGTAGCTGAAATTTTCCCATAGCTTTGCTTCAGAAGGCTTAAAGAACGACATGAATTCTACCGAGGTTGGTGATTTACAAACAAATAGTGGGAGCATTAGCGCGGCAGCGATAATCTATATGTGATGAAGTGATGAAGGGTACAGCCCGCACTTTTCCTGGACCCATGATGGCCCTTGGGTTTCATCCAGCTTTTTGGGAGGACAGAAGGAAAGGTGCCTACACTTTTTCCTGCCAGGGATTTCTGAATAGATCGTTACATTTCCATGAGTCTGTGGCCCAGAGTGGGGAACCCCCTTGTTACAGGGAGGCAGTGGGCATCTCCTCAGCGCGACTGCCCGAGTCCCTGCACGGACAGGTTTACTGCAGCGAATCCTTCTCGCTCTCCTTAGCCAGAGAAATAGTCGCTCATATTGCAGGTTATATTAGACAAGCATCCCCCTTTGGCTGTAAAATCTCCATCCTTCCCTCCACTCGCTCCTTTTCTTCCCTTCCCTCCAGCAAAAAAAGCACATCCTATGGCAGCAGAACCAGCAGCGCGGTTTCACGTACAGAACCGTACAAGAGAGAAAGGAGGTTAAAAGCCCTTAAAACATATGGCATGCTTTGGCTTAATAGGAAGTAGGTGGCGATCTCCACAGGGATGCAGCATGGGTGTTTTAAGCATTTGTTTCCCAAATACCTTTTTATGATTTTTCCAGCGCAGACACGCAGTAAGTGAATGTAACTGGCGTGTACGCCGCGGTGTAATATGCGCCTTCTGTAAATGTGGCAGCGACGAGTCTGACGAAAGAGGAGGTGGCAACCAAAACAAAGACAAAAAGTGCTGTAAGGACTATGTCGAAATTAAAAGCAGGTGCCATTGAGGGTATTGCTGTAGAGCCTGCTGACACTGTTTACTTCCCTGCTGAGGTAGAAATCTTTCTCGGCTAAAAGCCTTCACAAGAGTGCTGAGGATATCCCTGTGCAGCAGTGTATTACAGGACACACGTTTGAGAGGAAAACTGTTAAAGCCACCTCTTAGTTTTATTGAATTATTACTGCTCTGAGAAAAAAAAAATATACTTTAGGAAAAACCCAGCTGTTAAACATAGCGCTTTTGGAGTGAGTGTGTTTACTTCAGCGTGGCATTTAAAATGTATTTATCCCCAATTCAAACAGCAAAAGCTACAGCACTGGGTGTAAGAAACAGATTTCCAGAGCTGGGTTGCTTCTCCTGCCCGAGCTGGCTTTCCGGGCACTTTCCTCGGCGTGGCTGCGGCTGCGGCTGTGAGCGGTCAGAGCCAGGGGGATGGCTGGGGGGGGGGGGCTGCCCCCCTGCACCACTGCGGCGGGTGTCGGGGGGAGGCTGATCTCGCCCGGGCTGGTGGAGCACGGCAGGAGCACCGGACACGGGCTAAATTACAGGTTAGAGATGGCCGAGCAGCTGATTTCCATCTCTTCTCCACCTCCTCCTCTCCCTCCCTCCCCGCGCTCTCTCTCCCCCTCTGAAGTATATATTATTGATGCTGAGGCAAGATCATAGAGCCTTCAGCATCCTGTGGCAGTTCGTACAGCACTGTGGCAATTTATTCTTCTTTTATTACACAAAAAAAAAGGACTCGCATTTCCCTATGCTCTGTCTGTATGCAGCTTCTGTTCCTCGGGATACAAAGGTAGAAAATGGAGTGTGTTCCTATAAAAAGTAGGTAGAAATTTTAACCATTGTCTAGAAGCCCTCACAATATTGTGACTGCCGTGGCAGGTGAATAATGAGCCACTATGCCGGGCTTCCAGCTAAATGGGGCTTTGTCCTGTCTACGCGGCAAAGGCATCCAGAAGAATGCAGAGCAGTTTTCCAGTATACAATGAATCACTCAGTGAGGCCAAATGACATTCTCCGAACACTCGTCCCAGACATTACAGCTGTTGAAGGAAACTGCTCATGAAACAAGGGTAGGCTCAGTCGTTTCGTGACCTTACAGTTCCTGCGCTGTAGGAAATAGTTGGGGTAACTCTCTGCAGGAACAGCATCGCTTTTAAACCCATAAAGCTCTGCGAATGGAATGACTGGAGTGTTAGAAAGGCATTACCTGACCTGGTAGGATGTACTCTGAACGCAGGGTGGTGGCCATTTGGGTAGATCACACAAACTTCATGAGTGGTAGGAGTATTTAATTCAGAAACTCGGCAGAACAAAGGAAACAAATACCACAAAACTGGAGATTTGCCTCTCCTCAGCCAGGAAACCCATCACAGTTGTAACATAGTTGTTGAAAAGGGCTTTTCCTTGCACGCTTGGCTTCTGCTAGAGAGGGAGCTGTGTCGGTTATTTAGGTGTATAAGTGAGAATTCGGGAAGTTTTGCAAAGCGAAACAGATAGTTTAAATGGTATGGACCTAAAAATAATCTCATCACTGGGTTTACAATGTGGAAGAGTGCTAGGTGTTGCTGGGACTGCCATGGTGTGGTGAAACTAGCAGCAACAGGCACTTTAACGCATTAGCGCAACGGGAGTATATTATTTACAGATTATACTTGCCTTCAATTTCCATCCATTTTTTTCCCTTGAAAATTTTGTGTGTTTCAAAAGTAGGTACAGTCATAGGTAAGACCACATTCCAGCTAGATTTGGAAAAAAGGTTTAATTTGAACATGTATCCACTGCTGCATCATTTTCTTTACTTTTTAAGTAGTTTCTTAGTGTTGATAATATATATTATTAAACTTCACTCTCATTTTAATGAATTTCTGTTAAAAGAGATTATGTCCCAGTGATTCACAGTATTTATATACCTGAATAAGTTAGAAAACAGGAGACTGTGCCATCAAGGGAGTTATGCTTGTCCACAGCCTTTTTCATGAAGGAATGTTTACCTGTAAGGCAATGTTAATATGTATTTCCTGTGTAGACACTTTGGGAGAAAACCCAAAATTGATGGTATAAACATAGGATCGTTTGTTAGGTGTGTGCTAATCACACGTGAGCAGTTTCTGATAATCAGAAATTATTGTGTGTCTCAGTAGCCGAGTGAGGTCTTGCTCTTTCTTTCTGCCCTCGGGATTTAAACACAGTGTACCCAGCAATCATTTCCCTTGTCCGTGCTTTGGGGTTATCAGCTGTCACAGAACAGTTTAGTTTGTTTGTTTGTTTGTTTGTTTGTTTTTTTCTCTCCTTTTACTTAAGATACAAATTTTCTGTGATCCTGAGGCCAGATTGTGATAAATCACATATGCATTCACAACCAAAACAAAGATCAAGATGGTATTAGTTGGAAAAATATGCACGCATACGCAAAACTGTGTGTATTACTTACTCTGGTGTGTAAATCTGTGCCCATTTAATGGCCTGTTATCCTGTGTGCTATGTAATATGATAACTGCACATGAGTGTCCATTAGGGAAATGGCATGGATGCTCGGGGTACCTACTGTCACCCCCTGGAGATTGGGGCTGTTCTGCCTGCCCCTCAGCTGCTCTCCCGAGGGACATAGATCTCCCCAGGGTCCTGTGTCCTCTGCCAGTCTCTGCAAATATCCTGGATATCCTGCAGTGTCTATCAAGGAGCAAGATGCTCCTATTTCAGCAGCTGATCCATCGCAGGATCCCTGTCTTTCTTGACCTGTGGGACCTGGCACTGAACCTTTCATTCGTTCTGCCCTCAAAGCAGTGACATAGAGAAGTTATTGCATGTGAACCTGGGAGAATTTTTTTCTCCTGTATGTTGGTCCCCTCCTGTGCAGCAATCAGGATCCTTCAGAGACATTTCAGGTTGGCTCAGTTGCTCTTTTAGCACTGTATTGGAATAGGTTCATTACAGTCAATGGAACTATTCCATTGAGTAACTTATTCAGCAGGGTGAGAAAGAAACTCACAATATGGCCATAAAAAAGGCCCAATTTTATCTTCTTTAAATGCACAAAATTCCCATTGACTTCAGCATTAAGGAAACAGGGATATCAGGGCTAACGCTCTCTCTGTCTAAATATAATTCCACCTGACACATTTGACCTTTATTTGTAGAACAATTTCACTTTTTAAAGCAGAGTACGGAAATAGAGGTGCATTTACCTATTTAGACAGGGGAAAAGTGAAATCACTTCTGTTCTGTCTGGGTGCTGGAGCATTGTAATGTGCCTGCCAAACCCTACGTGTAGCTTGGCCTTCAAGCTAGACAGCAAAGCCTTCAGTGAACAAAAGACACGACAAAAGCCTTGTTTGAATTATAGCAGGAGAATGTTGGGAACTGGAATTATGTTTAAAGATATCACATTCTTTATTTGTCTTTTAATTTATATTTAAAAAGATTCAGATGGGACAGAGTTAAATCTTGGCCCAAAATGAATAAGGTCAGCTGTAATTTTTTTATATCACAGAAGGTACGGCATGTACTGTTACATGTATTTGCAATGTCCAAGAATCGGTACTGGAAAGACTCCAAGTTTCATTTTGCCTAGGCTAAAGCAACAGTTTACAACTGTTGTTTTGTGATTTCCCT